>ML682172.1:2119900-2155407 GCA_007922195.1 Podocnemis expansa
AGGTTGTTTCGAAACAAAAGTGCTGTGTGAACACAGCCACAGTCTCAAGACCCTATAGTATTACCAGGAGGGATAGCGCTACTGCTCTGCCGCGCCAGTGTGGAAGCCTGGGAAAACTCCTGAATACATGGATATCCCGAAACACAGATGCCAGAAAAGTTTCATTTCCTACCAGCTAGGAAGTGAATCCACCACAAAGTGGCAACTGCAGTATTACAAGGGTACCCTGGGGTTAGAGGACCGAACGAAGTATTGTCCCCAGCCGAGAAGTCGGAAGTCAATTTTGGGGAGTACAGTCCCTAAATTCCTGGATATTACAGGAAGTGGACTCGAGATTGTTTCCCTCTGTTCATCACAGAAATGAGCGGGCAGTGTATGCCAATGGTTCCTCAAGAATTGAGGCGGAACAGTAGTATTATTGGGCTCCACCAACACATGTGGAGATGACCCCACGGTAGGGTTGTAGGTCTGCAGCAGATGTAGCAGAAAGACCAGGGGAAACAAAAGGGTAGGGGGGTGCGCACCCTGCCAGGGCACATGACCGAGAGGCAGAAAAGGCAGCTACAAGTCATTTGAGAAGGATCCCCTCTGCCTAAAATGTGGTCTCCTGCCCTGTTATGACAGGCTGGTGATGCGAAGGAGGGCACTGATGAGAGAAGGCCCAGCAGGGTATCCCAGCGCTGTTCTCTTTATGTGGGGATGCGACTTGGTGCCGTCTCCTAGGTTCCCCTATCTGGAGGTTCGAGTAGGGTACGCTAGGCCCCTGCTTCACGAGCAAGGGGCATAAGAGGAGAACTGACCACTGCATTTGTGAGGTGGGCTTAAGACAAGGGTTCCTAGGGTAGGTGCCCTGGTAATCACTGAGATCACCCACGAGGTAAGGGTGTGTGGAGCCCTAGTTCCCGTGAGGAAGGAAAAGTGTCGGGGTTGGGGTGGGCCGTTCACCTTGGCCCTCCCTCGAAGGCTAAGATCCATCATGGCTAAGCGGATGTGTCCCCCTTGACGAGTAGGAGGTAGTTCTTGTCAAATTGGGGTGTCAGGGTCACAAAGGGCTGGTTACGTGTTATGCCGACGGTATGCATCAGGGTCACAGGTGCAGTCCTATGTCCAAGTAAGCATCAAGTATGCACATCTTGGAGCCTCTGCAGCAATGCTGGAGCTACTACGAGACACGCCTCTCGTCCCCAGCAAAAGTGTTGGCGTGAAAGATGCAGGGTTGAAGGGATGTCCTGGAAAGGGGTGGGGGGAAGGGCGGTTCCCTATGAGTGTTTAAAGTAGCTGCTGCTTAGGGACTGTGGGGTTGGACCATGGTACCCGGGTACCGTCGTTGCAGGCAGGGGCATCTTTATGTTGGTGAGGCCATGGTGCCCAAGATCAGAGGGAGGAACACCTGGTCGAGGTTGGATGCCTGCAGATGCAGTAGCAAATAGGAAAAAAGTGGGGGGACAGGTGGTTCCCATGGAGCCCCATTCCCCTTTGAGGGGAGAAGGATGTGCCGACCATCTATTGCAATGACACCCTGAAGCCTTTATTCCCTGAGGTTCGAGAGTGGGGTGGCAGTGAATTGGGTGGGCCCTTCCCTGTGGGAGAGGAGGGAAAGAGGTCCCAGCCTTTGCAGCAGATGATGGCAGTGGAAGGAAATTCCCTGTGGTCCCACTATGGGAGAAATGGGTGGGAATTCGGGGGGAGGACAACTAAGTTGGAGGGGTGGGTCTGTGGGGAAGCAGGCCAAAGTATTTGGCCTCTCCCCAGGGATCTTGAGCGGTGCCCACCACCGACAGGGTTTCTGGGAGAAACAAAGCACCTCCTTCAAAGGGCAGGTCGAGGACTGCCTGCTGCGCATTAGGGGGCGCTCTAGCCTCCCTAAGCCATGCCACCCGGCGGATGGTTACTGCCGAGGCCACGGTGCGAGCCGCTGTGTCCACCACATTGTGTGCCGAAAGGAGGAGATCTTGAGAGATTACATTGCCTTCCTCCAGAAAGGCATCATACTCCTCTCTGGCCTCAGGTGGGAGCAAGCGTCAAAATTTTGTGAGTGACTCCGACACATCCAGCAAGTATCTCCTGGTTATGGCTTGGTTGTTTGCCACTTGCAGTTGGAAGGCCAATGAGTAGACCTTACAGCCCAAAAGGTCCAGTTCCCTGGCTTCCCTGGAGGATGGGAGGGGGTCACTGGGGGGCTCCCCCGGGCCCATCACCATCTGCACCACATCCCTCGGGGGAACCGGGTGACCAACGACAGAAGGAAAATCTGACTCGGACACCCAATATTTAACGCTGGCCGTGTCCAAAACCGGGGCAATAGAACTTGGGCTCTGCCACCGGAAACATGCAAGGTCCCATATGCTCAGGTGGGGCGGGACTGTTAAGGGTTCCGTTGAGGCAAAGGCTGGCCCGAAGAGGGTATCGGGGGGGGGAGGCTCAAGGGCTGCACCTCCATGCCTACATGGGCCATAGCCTGGCACAGCAAATCAAAATGCGCTGACAAGTTTCCCGTGTAAGACCCTGGTGCCAGGGAGAGGGTGATATCGGGAGCTCACCATGGTGGGGAGGGAGTTCCTTGAGGCGACCATTCCTGCAGCCTGAAGCGGAAGGGCGACGGGGCCGATTTGCGGCGCCGAGGCCACTTGGAGCCCCTGGAAGGTCCTTCATCCAGGCTGGAAGCAGGGGAAGGGGACCATGACTCCTGGGGCAATACCGGCGATGACGGGGTGGTGCCAGCCGCCACTGGAGTGGAAGATGGGGGGCTGTGTGGTGAGGGTGAACCCCCAGGGTGGATCCAGGTCTTCGATATGAAGGCCAGTTTCCCCCTTCTGGTTGGGAGTGGGGCAGGGACTGTCGGGAGTAACAGGAGGGCTCGTGCAGCCTCCACTGCTTCTGGGGTAGACGGCACAAGGAGTGACTCCATGTGGCTCCGTGGCAAGTCCTTGCCTAGGGAGGGAGGACTGCCTGGGCGGGAGGAATCCCGCTCCTGCGGCACCAGGCTATGGCAAGCCTGAGATGCCAAGGGTGAAATTGGCCGGTGCTGGGGTGAGCTCGGCACCAGTGAGGCTGGACTGTACCGAGCCATTGGTGCTGGAGATGATGGGGAATGGTGCCGGGGTACTGGGCTACCCGAAGGTGACCTCGAGCAGTGCCGAGGTGCTGGAGCACCAAGTTGGCACCAGGGTGCCGGAGTTAGCACCGAGGTTGTGCGGTGGCGGCGGCTACCGGTCTTGCGGTGCCGCATGGGCTCCAGTGCCAAGCTGGGTGTTGGTGCCAGGCAGGAACCCGAAGCCTCGGGTGAAGGGTGCCGGGCCTCCTCAGAGGCTAGGGCGCGGCCCCGCTGTTCCCTCTTCTTGATGGTTCTAGGGTGAAGGAGAGACATATGGAACAGGTCGAGATCATGTGGTCTTTGCCCAGGCACCTAAGGCACCTCCTGTGGGGGTCGTCCCGGGGGAAGGCATTGCTGCACTCAGCGCAGGGTTTGAACCCTGGCATGGTCACGAGGTGTTCCAGCCCGACAGTGGGGAACTCTTGTGGTGGAATTAGATCCACAAAGAGATGGTCCCAGCCGGGCAGTAAGCTTGTAGAAAGAAGGACACGCTGCTTGCGATTCGCAAGGAGCGAACATTCCAAATCCAACGCGCAGGGTGGAAGAAATGAAACTGAGGAGGGGTCGGGAGGTGGCTGTATATATAGCCACGGGGTGGCGCGAGGGGTGGAGGCCACCTGCCCTCTCCTGACAGGCTAGGACAAAGTTTTTTCCGACCAATCTGGTGCTCCGGGACGGAGACGCCTATTACTGAATGCATCCAAGCAGAGCTCGAAGAAGAAGTCCATTTCACTCAGGATGGGAAAAGCAAGAAGGATCCAGCCCAGAAAGGGGGGAGGGGGGAGGAAAAGAAGAAAATACAAGATGGAAGTCATGTCTGAGCACCAGCCATTTACAATGATCACCCAGGAGCTCTGAGGAAGCAAGACACAGGAAGTTCCATAGATAAACTTGAGACTCAGCAAATATAAAAGATGGGTAGAAAGCTGAAAACTTATCCAGTATCTGTGGGAGAATGGGCAAGCAACACTAATTGTCAGCTACTCACCCTGGGATGGGCAGAGGTAATTCAAACATCAAGAGATTAGTTTAAAAACGTAGTATAATCTTCCGCCAAAAAAAAAAGTCTTATTTTTGCCATTCTTTTGATTTTTGATCGCTTGAAACTGGCAATACTGTATAAGTTAATACCATACATTTTGTAGAGTTTTAGGGGAAATTATAATTCAATAATGAGAGGCAGCATATTCAGAGCTGTTAAGGAGTCTTTACTGAAAGAGAACTGGGAGAGAGAGGACCAGACAGACAGGTTTCCCTAGCACCTAAACGACCCTCCCATTTATCACTATGCAAACCCCAATGACCCTAGCTAGTCCAAAACACCACACACTTCACTCAAGGAATTCCTTTCCCTAACTGTATTCTTCCCGCTAGTGTAGGGCCAGGCTTCTGTAGCCACAACGATAGGTTACTTACCAATAAACATCCTTCTTCGAGATGGGCTGTTCAGATTCATTCAGTATTAGGTGTCTACGTTCCACAGCACACAATTGGCCGGAACTTCTTTTAGCCTTAGCCTGTCAGGACAGGGCTGGCAGCCACCGCCCCCTGGCCATATATTTGGCCCCAACCCCGCTCCTCCCCAGTTCCCATTAATCGCTAACTCTGAGTAGCGGGGATGGTGGGAGGGGACTGAATGAATCCGAGCAGCCCATCTCGAAGAAGGACGTTTACTGGTAAGTAACCTACCATTCTTCTTCGAGTGCTGCTCAGATATGTTCAGTATTAGGTGACTGCTACCCGTACTGTGGAAGGTGGGCGGAGTTAGACTTTATCCACCATCAGCATGGCTACCCCCAAACGGCACAACCCCCAAACTGGGTGAAGAAGCAGTGGCCACCAGGTACATGCCTACGGACACACCACCAAGTGCAAGATCCTCAGGAGGAGGCATGCATGATAGTGCCGAGGGGTCATTTGCAACTCTGTCAGGGGACTATAAGCCTAACAGGGGCAGTCGCCAGTTCATTGTTGGGGAATTTGCTATATCATAATAGCAAGAAGAACCTTGTCACCAGCAAGACCGTTTAGTGTAGGACAGTTGCCCCTTCCTAGAAGAATTGACTCCTGAGAGAGGCAGTTGTGATCCAGGGCAACAGATTCCCACAGCTGCAGGCGAAGGGCAAGGGTGGAATAATTGCTGCCCTTGCCACCTCAACCCCAAAAGGGGGAGGTGAGTTGGGTTAAGTACTAACCAAGACTGGGGCAGGGAGCACATCACCCCTTGGCCAAACAGGAGATAGGCAAGAGGCCTTCTTCATAGGCATACTGGCAGGAGATGCCATGGGTAGGGTTGATAAGGGGCGCCCTAACTGAGGAGTCCCAGCTCCATATGGAAGCTAACGCAGGAAGAGGGGTATGAGGAAGGACTGGGTCCAATGTTCCCTCTAAGCCGATGATGCAGCTAAGCAACTTATGGATGCAGCTGAGCAAGTTCCCTACCCATTCCCTGTCCCGGGACCAGGCCCCTGAACCACTGCACATCGGCTCCCCAAGTGCATCCCTAACTTGCTCAGTTGCATCACCAGCTTAGAGAGGGAACATTGTATAGATGTCTTTTTGTTCAAACTTTAGTAAATTAATAAAACCACCGTATTTCAGTTTAACATTTTTATTAAACAAATATGAAGCAATGATGCTGTCTATCAAGCCTCCTCTACACCTCAGTTTTTGATGCCTATCTTTGTCACATTTCCAGAATGCATATACAGAGTCTAGGTCAGCCTTGAATCCAGCACTTAGATATGACTTGATGCGCATTAGCATGTCTAAATGAGAAACATCCAACCTGTTACGAGGGTCTGTCTTATTATTCATTAGACTGAAGCCTCATTCAGCATCTGCACTAGATGCTTGAAACGTACCAACTGGGCCAGGAATGGGAACTTATCTTCTGTCAGTGTATAGGTGACAAACATCTAAGAATGTGTTCAGTGTAGCAGCCATTACCTTTTCCAGAACAACAAACATTTTGGTTGTCTGTAATTTCAGCTCACCTTTAGAAGATGTGAAAATACATAAAGAAAATTTGTAAGAAATTACACTCATAAGAGCTGATGATCACAGACAGCCAATACAATTCTATTATTTTTTAGAGATTCCTAATCAATGTGCCAGTTCTGACTAGATCTCACTCACTGAACTAAAAGAAGTCACCCTGATTTAGGCCTATATATTTCTTGAGCTAATGTTAATTAAGGTCAATGACAGTTTTTCCACTTTACTGAAAAAGTTAGATCAGGCTGCCTTCTCTCTCTGCTACGATCCCCATCTACCAGTTTTGTGGTGTTCTTGTCTGCAAGCTTTGACCTTTCCTTTACCAGCTTCCAACTGAAAACAGAGCTGTGCTAAAAATACATAGAGGGGACACCTCCTCCTAAAGCCATTGTTTATGGCACTTGGTAAAGATATCAAAATGGGAGGACACATGTAGTTTGCCTATAATGTATTGTCAGGGCCATTCACTTAAATGTGAGCACAGGTGGGGTGTGCCACTTGGATATTACAGAGCCAAGCATGTGTGAATGCCTATTATAGTGAGCCATTGAGAGATCCTGGGATGGAAAGTGCTGTAGAAATGCTGGGTGTTAATAAAGTAACATAAGGTTCTATACAGTTTTCTGTGTTTATTCTGAATCTTGGGTGGAATTTGTGTGTTGTATCTACCTATCTCACTGTTTCCCAATCAGTGTGCTACAGCACACAGGTGTGCCACAAAATTTTTTGAAAAACTACTTAAAGAGCTCTGAATTGGCTCATTGGCTCATGAAAATATATGGCTTCATTTGGAAACTATATGGCAGTGTGCCTCAAATGAATTAAAGGTAGCAAGGAGTGCTGTGGCAGAGAAAACGTTGGGAACCACTGACCTATGTGGCAGCAATGACTTGAAAGGGAAAGAAAATATTTCTTTGCACATCAACCCTCCCCCCCAACGTGGCATGAGCTTATCCCCCACTTCTAACCTGCTCCCAGCCCGGGAGCCCCCATCCCAGCTCCGATCTCCAACTTCTGCTCCCCGCCAGCCCCGACAGCGGCTACTCCACTCCCAGCCAGCCCCGATCCCAGCTCCTCCGCTCCCCGCCAGCCCCAACTCCAGCTCCTCCACTCCCCGCTGCTGCTCCCCACCAGACCCAACCCCGGCTCCTCTGCTCCTTGTCAGTCCTGACCCCAGCTCCTCCACTCCCCACTTCCTCCGATCACAGACCTGCTCTGGGGTCAGCGCTTGCTGCACCAGCAAGCGGAGGCAGCTGCACCACTGCTCAATGGCGCAGCTTACAGGGAACATTGGTGGAGACCCCTACCCCTTCATCAGTTGATGCATGGGGATGGAGGGCCTGGAGGGAGGTCCTAGATGCTTGGCAGACCCACCTCTGGGGCCCAGAAACGTCAGAGACACTCCTTCAGGGAGGTCGTCATAAATGGAGATGTGGACATCTCAGAAGGGCCCTTCCTTAGAGGTAACCCTTAAGCAGGTTATTATAGTAAAAAGAGAGCCTTAGGAACACCCATCCTGGTATCAGGAGAGAAACTAGGAGAAAAGTGATTGAATTCCCCATGTTAGGTTGTCCCCAACCAAAAAAGAGGGGCAATGACCTGAGGTAGAGGTGATGAAAACATCATGGGGTTCTGGTAGTGGGGAGGGCTTATGCAACTTCAGCACTTGGTGCACATTTCTGTCCCCTGCCCCTGTACTCTACTCTTCCAGTGCACAGACTCACATAGGGAGAGGTATGCCGAATCAAGGGAAGGGGTATTTGGCCATCTCTGTAGATGGTTCAGGTCCACCTCGAGGGTCATGCCTCCTACTGCAGAATCAGAGTGTTGGAAAGGGCATTCAGCTCAGAAGGCATTCTCATCTCTCACTTCTATGGAGAGGCAGTCAACCTTCACAACATAGCTGGATGACTCATTCTAGCGGCAAGTGCAGGTGTTGGGTTCTGGCTACAAAGGGCCAACTACGAGGGACCTTGCATAGGTCCTGCTGAGGAGAATGGCAACACCTTAGGCAAGACACAAGTTGGACGTGGTATGTAACTTCTGCTCCAAGGGAAGGAGTATTATTGGTGCGCCACCCCATGTATTGGAAGGGTTAAGGCTTGGGCAGGTCCCTGTTGGGAGCAGGGAGGAGGGAAAGATCCCGGGAAGAGGAGGAAAGCATAAGGCAACCCTTACTTAAGGAAGACGAGAGAACTGATGTGTCCTTTAAGGAACATAGAGGGGCAAGAGGGAATGTTATGAAAAACATCAGCCATCAGGCATCAGGCTTTCCAGTCCATTAAGGATTATAAGCTTCCTTGGGCCAGAGTTCTGCAGGGGAACTACCCTGACCTGGAAACCACAGGTCCTCAAATGGCTCACTCAGATGTACGAGTGCCAATAGTGGTTAGGAGATCTATCCCCTACTATCTCCCTTTATAGCAATTCTAGGAAGGAGAGGGGTGCAATCAAGAGGTCAGGGCAGTTCCTAGACGGCTGTCTAGAGCTTATGGGGGAAGCAACCCTTGCCTGGTAGAGGGAGGCACCAGAGCAGAGGAGGTTCCAGTCAACGGCTAAACTGGGGTCCGCTTGTGGGCAGAAGAACCAGTGTAAAGTGGTGAAGGTCCTTGGGAAGGAGGGGTAGGCGCTGAAAAGGCAAAAACCCCTACAGTAAGACTCGAGGATCTCACAGGCAAAAGCCTAATACGAGTCTGAAGAGCATGGCCCCGATATTAAGGGAGCACTGCCTGGGGGTGGGTAAGGCAGGAGAAGATAGAGGGCAAAGGGGGATGAGGTTGCCCTCTTACCTATCACCTAGGGGGTGGGGTGCATCATCCCGCACTAGCTTCCCCCCAATCCATTGCAAGTTGACACAGATGAAGAGTGCTCTGGGGGTAGTGACATGGGAGCATCCTCTTTCAGTGTGCCCAACTGGGAAGTAGTTGCTGAAGTGTAGGCATCCTGCCCTTGACCCAGAGGGCTACAGGTTTCTTTTTTTTTTTTTGGCGGGGCATGATGTGCCCGCTTCACATACCTCTATGTCCTCTGGCTTCCCACTGAGGCTCCAGGGCACATGCGTCTGGAAGCAAATGCGTATGAGGAGAATTCTCCGGTGGCCAGGCCCTTACTTGACCTGTAGGGTATTGGAAGTGAAGAGGGAGGCACATTGTTCCCGGAGAGGAGGAAGAGGTGTCCCATGGCTGATTGTCAGGGGGCATTTAGCGAAAGCGTTTGCGTTTCCGCTTTGAAGTTCAAGGGTTCTTATGGAGGGAGAGTGACTCTGTTGGGGATGATCACCTATAATGAGGCAAGGGGACCAACCTCCTGTAGTCCAAAGGCTCCTGAAGATAGCCATTTCATATATGCGTGGGGGGGGGTACAACAAGGACCCTTCCCCCATGCGTTGAAGGGGTCGCAGTAGACTGGGGATGTTGAAGTACCTGGGGAGTGAGTGTACCCACGGCTCTGAGTGCTGACCTCTGTACATAGACATCATGGATCATAGAGTCAGTGGACAGGTAAACAGAAAGGCTGTGTTCACACAGCACTCTTATTTTGAAACAACAGAGGTTGTTTCGAAATAAGAAATACCCTGTTCACACGATGCACAGTTGTTTCGAAACAACGGGACCCATTGTTTCGAAACAAGTTAAACCCCATGCAGGGATGAAACAATGTTATTTTGAAATGATTGTTTCGAAACAACGCCATGCGAACATGTTGTTTCAAAACAACAATGACTTGTTTCAAAATCACTGTTGCCTGAACCTGCTATTTCGCTTTGAGCTTTTTTCCTTAATTCGAATTAACAAACTGTTAATTCAGATTAAGTTATTTTGAAATAAGGTGTTATTTCGATACAAGTTGTTTCGAAACAACCATATCGAAATAACCCCCCGTGTGTGAACACAGCCAAAGAGACTGCCCATCTAAAGGGAAGTCTAATATGGCCTACTGTAAGTCCTGGGAGAGGTCAAGATCCTGAAACTGGGCTGCCCGGCGTGTAACCACGGCCCTAGCAATGCCGCAGGTAGCCGTGTTTGAGGCATTGAGAGCTACTATAAAGGCATGGTGAGATGCCAGGGCACCTTTCTTGATGAAGGCATTCAAGTTCCCCAAGTATTCGTGTTGGAGGAGGCTGCTGAAACTCTTCATAGCATTTCAGAGGTCTGGGGAATCTTTTTACCATGGCCTCATGGCCAGGATCCCTCAGCTAAAAAGCTGAAAACTAAGGATGCTTTTTTTTTTTTTAAGCCAGGAGGGCAAACCTTCTGGGACTCCTAGAGGACCCCGGGTGAATCAGTAGGCTCAGCCAGCATGTCCCCGCAATGTCATGGGCATGAGTGTGTGTGTGTGGGGTGGGGGGGAATATAATGGCGACCGGAGAGTTTTGAACCCCAGGTCAAATAAAGGGTTCTGGGTTCCCTGGAGGGGTGTGACCCTGACCCAGGTTGAAGGTATTCAAGTGTGGTAGGGTCTCTTCTGTAAGGCCCTGGTCCCTGTTCGGCTGTAATTGGGAGAAGGGACAACCCCGGTACTGGGGGTGCCCTCACCGGGGCCATGGCACCGAGTAGGGATTCCCCTTGCAGGCCCTCAGTAGGAGGTAGGCAGTTTCAAGTGCAGTGCCCAAGTAGTGAGTGGCTCCCCCTGGTGCTGGGTAAAGTGGAGGAAGGAGGAAGATGGGCTTATCAATTGTTTCATCAGCCTGAGGTGTATTCAGGGGCTGGAGGGCTTCTGTCACTTCAAAGGCCTCCGATGTGGTTGGCACCTTGATAGGATCCAGGCACTCACCCCGAGGGGAAGTGCCAGACACGGCACCGGCACTTGGTGCAGGAGTTGGTCCCGAGCGTGCTTACCTGGATTTTGCTGGGGAGCGGCGTTGAGAGATCATGGTGCCAAGTTGGAGGCCGATCACAGCTGTATTCATAGCCAGAGAGTGGCACCGAAAGGGCTCCAGTGTCCACTGAGCACATGGTGCCGAGCTGGAAGCTGACAATGGCTGTATTCATAGCCAGAGAGCAGCGCTGAGAGGGCTCCGGTGCCGACCGAGCACGCAGTGCCAGGTCTGGTTGTAGCATTTCTTCAGAGCCAGAGATTGGTGAGCACAGCTGGCGAATTCCTGGCATCAGCTGCAGGCCCGTTCCCGGATGCACTATGCAGCCTTCGCTCCTTGCTGAGTCCTTCGCTTAAGACCTGCAAATATAGCATAATACACCTGGTGAAGCTCACACGGGCATTAAGAAACCCTCCCAACGTGCTCGGATTTCTGTTGGAAGGACACGGTGGGAGCACTGGTGAAGTCCGCAGGCAGATCTTCCAGTGAAAATACACATAAAACAAAATAAAGGGACAGGCCCTTGCATAAAGCAAGAACAGACTGTTCTGTAACCATTGCTGAGGGTGGAAAAAAAGGAACTGGGGAGGAGCAGAGCTGGGGCCATATATATGGCCAGGGGGCAGTGGCTGCCAGCCCTGTCCTGACAGGCTAAGGCTAAAAGAAGTTTCGGCCAATCGTGCACTGTGACACGTAGACATCTAATACTGAATGTATCCAAGCAGCACTCAAAGAAGAATGTAGGGACAGAGATAGATAAAATGAATTGAATGTACCTTTAAAGCATCTCCTAGGAAACACTGTATCTGTTCTTTAATATCATAACTGAAATAATTAACTCAGTTTAATAGACATTATAACCAATGTCCAACAAAGCTCAATGTTGTGAATTTAGAACGGTGGGTTACTCACCAGTAACCATCCTTCTTCGAGATGGGCTGCTCGGATCCATTCAGTAATAGGTGTCACCGTGCCCGAGCACTAGATTGGTCAGAAAACTTCTGTCCTAGCCTATCAGGCGAAGGTAGGCGGCCACCACCCCCCACGCCACCCGGTGGCTATATATACGGCCACGTCCCGACCCCTCCCCAGTTACTCGGAGTTGCCAACTCCACATGCGGGGATGGAAGGGAGGGACCTGAATGGATCCAAGCAGCCCATCTCGAAGAAGGACAGTTACTGGTGAGTAACCCACCGTTTTTCTTCAAGTGCTGCTCGGATGGATTCAGTAATAGGTGACTACTAGCCATGCTGATGGATGGTGGGCGGAGTCGGCTCTTCTGCCTTCAGCACAGGAAAGGGGTCAGGGAGCAGTGAAAACCGGCAGCACAGAACGGGGATGTTAGGGAGAGGGTTGGGGGATTCATGGAAAGCGGCGGAGCAGGGCAGGGGGTTAGTGAAGGTGTCAGGGACTCAGGAAACATGGCAGCACAGGCAGGGGGTTAGGGAAGGGGCTCAGGAAGCCACGAAAACCAGCTGTGCAGGGCAGGAAAGGGGGAAAGGCAAGTGGTTGGGGATTTGCAGGAAGCTGGTGGCAGGGCGGGAGCACCTGGATCCATCTGGTGGCAGGGATCCGAATCTGTCCCTAGCTGCCGTGGTTAGGGAGCAGGAATTTTGCAGCCCACAGGCCCACACCAAACGGGCTCTGTGGCCCCCAAGTACGAAAACTTTGGGCACCCCTGACCTAGACAGACACTGACGAACACATGTGTGGGAAGAACAAAACTTGTTCCTGCTTGGTTTATCCTTCATGGGCAGTTGATCAAGAATGTTAGCACCTGTGCTTAATATACAGAAAGTCCTGGGTTCAAGCCCCAGGGGGCTGGACTTGATGATCTCATGAGGTCCCTTCCAACTCTATGGCTCTATTCTCTAATGGCAGTTGCACTTTAAAATTATATTCTATGTTTATCCAAGTCAGCATTCATGTGATGATGGAGGCTGAGTTCCCCGGGGATAGCCGTGTCGGTCTAGTTCAGTAAAACACACAAGGAGTCTTATGGCTCTTCTAAAGACTAACAAATTTGTTTATCACATGAGCTTCCATGGGAGAAAATCCCACTTCATCAGAAGCTTGAAGATGAAGAATTCCCATTCTGTAAATTCTCCATCTTCAAGCATCTGACGAAGTGTGATTTTCTCCCACAAAAGCTCATGTGATAAACAAATTTGTTAGTTCTTTAAAGTGCCACAAAACTCCTTGTTTCTTAGAAACTTAGTTTGACAGAAACCTCAGCTTTAGATTGGGGTGGGAGGCAGTCTATTTCCCTACAATCCCTCTATCTCACTCATCTCTTGCTATCTGAGGCAGAGCTCCAAGTTCCTTTGCCCTGAATCCAGTCGATCTAGTGTATGTCCATGTCATGCTAGGCCTGAAAAGGCTACATGACTTTGCAAATACATTGCCCAAATCAGACTTGTAAGAACATATTATAGGAAAACACAATGGAAGTGAGAGTCATTCCATACACGCAGATTAGAGCTTGGACATGCGTGAGTATTGTTGGGGGTTATTTGATATTGTTTACATCTCTCTTGTCAGAGGTTAGTAATGTAGACAAACTGCTTTCCTGTCTATTACTGCTTGTTCTCTTTGATTGAGATCAAAAGAGAGTTATAATATCTAGTGCAGGGGTCGGTAACACAAAACAGAAGAACCATTTTTTAAAAAATTTCTTTAATAACCAAGTGCTTTGAGAGCGACAATGGATGTAACCTCCTGGTAGGGGGTGGGGAAAGCTGGTCCAGGGTGCCTCCCACAGGGTTTCCTGGTGGGAGGGCTGGGGACCTGGAACCAGGAGCAGGCCCCCTGCTCGGTCCCCCAGTGGCAGTGGGGAGTCTGGAGCCTGGCATAGGCCACCTGCATGGTCCCCCAGTGGCAGGAGTAGATACCAGAGTCAGGAGTAGCCAGCCTACTGGGTCCCCCAGTGGCACTGGTGCCCTGGAGCCAGGAGCTGTAAGGAGGCAGCCCAAGAGCCTCAAGTGCCTCTGGAGTCACAGGTTGCAGACACCTGATCTAATGGGAACTTTGATGTAACAGTGTAAACTGTCTGTTGACTCTGCTAATGTGGCTAATTACCTGTGGTCCCTAGGAGGTGAAGGTTTTACTTCAAATGACAATATACATTAATATTCTCCACTCAGGAGAGTATCTGTGAACTGTCACCAGAGCTGAAATGGTTAGTGCAGACTGGATTGTCTGAAGAAAACCCATTGACTAACAGTCAAGCATCAGCATCCTGTTATCAAAACCCACATGAGGAAAGTACATGCAAGTGCTCACCTTGCTACAACTACAAAGGAAGCTTTGAACTTAATCCTTTTTAATCTCAACTTTGTTCAAGCTTCTCAAGGAAAGTTTGGATCACAAGACTGAGATCCCAGCACTAGCATTGAATCACCCTGCTAACTGTCATGGGAGAATTAGAATAAACTCTTTACATGCATTATTTAGCCTTCTTTTCTGTGGACAGGGTATTTTAAAAAATGAAGCTGTGAAACAAAGCACTGAGACCTATCCAGATACCGGATGTACCCGAGGGGGACTGTATAAACCACAAGTCTGCCAGCAACCTGATATACATGGACCTTTAAACTATTTGTATGTATCTGATTGCTTTAATCCTTTTACAGTTCTATTAGGGTATGTCTACACTTAGAATTGAATTCGAATTGATGGCCATCAATTCAAAGTCAATTAAGTACATGGCCACACTCCCTTTCCTCAGGTCGAACTGAGGAACTCCTCAGTTCAAATTGAGGAAAGCTGACTTTGAATAGGTCAAACCTTGTTTGACTTCAAAGTCACGGTCAATTTGAACTGAGTAGTTTGAATTGAGGCAGTGCGGCCATATCCATTCAAACTCACTGTAAGTTCAAATTGACATGGGTTGACCTTCCTCCCAGGGTGCATGGCACCCTGGAAGGAAGACCAGCCCTTCAGCATCTGGGGCCAGCAGCCCCAAAGGTACCTCCACCAACCCCTAGCCACAACGGGCTGGGGGGCAATGGGGTTCCTGTCCCCTGGCTGGGGACAGGGATCCAATGGGAGGCTGGAGCTGCACTCTCTGCTCTTGTGGATGGGATCCCCAGGCACAGGGAGAAGGGACCCCTGTGCCCGGCTGCAGCCCCACTGGCATCACTGGGGGACAGGGACCCCAGTGCATGGCTGCAGGGACCCCCCCACGCAGCTGCAGCGATCTCTGTGCACGCTGCAGCCCCGCTGGCCATGTGCGGGGACAGGGACCCCCGGGCGTGACTAGGCTCCCCCTGGCTGCGTGCCAGGGAAAGGACCCCTGTGCACAGATGGAGCCCTGCTGGCCATGCGCTGGGGAAGGTTCCTTCCCCACACATGGCCAGTGGGAGCTCTGGGGGTTCCTTCTCTCCTGCCCCGCTGCACTGTCACTGTGGGCAAGCAGAATTTCCCCCCACCAGGCGCTGACAGCACAGCAGGGTCAGTGGAGAAAGGATTCCCTCGGCCCCCAATGACAGGGCAGTGAGAGCAGGGCAAAAGGGATTCGCCCGACTCTGCGTTTGCCAGGGGATTCCTTTCTCCCCCACCCCCCACTGCGCTGTGTGTGTCTGTGGGGTGCCCAGGGAAAACATCCTCTGCCAGGCTCCTGGCTTCTGAGCCTGGCATGGGGGGAAGTATCCCCTGCCCAGCTCAAACCACGGTGGGGCTAGAGCTGGGCAGGGGATGCTTTTCCCTGTGCCAGGCTCACAGGACGGGAGCCTGGCAGGAGATTAGGTGGTGGCATGGCCCGTTTTGGGTGCCATGTTGCCACGCCTCCCATGGTGCACCTCCTCCAATTCAAATTAGCAAGTCCAGTTCATGGACATGCTAGTTCGAATTGGAGTTTCTAATGTGGCCATGTCTATTTGAATTGACTGAATTCAAACAAGTAATTATTAGTTCGAACTGACTAGTTCAAATTCAGTCAATTTGAATTCACACTCTAAGTGTAGAGATAGCCTTATAGATTGTTTCTGCTCTATTATAATAAGCCTTTAGTTTTAGTCACTAAAGGATTGGCTGGCAGCATTGCGTTTTGGATAAGACCCAGAATTATATTGATCTGGTAACGTGGCTGACACTTTGGGTTTGGCAGAACACTTTCGGTAAAGAGCATGCAGTTTTGAGCAATTTATCTCTACTAGACACAGTGGCTGATTGGCAGTCAGAGGCTGAAATGCCATAAAGGGGTCCATTTATATTTTGTTATGACTTCTTGATAACCAGTGTGGGAGATCAGAAACATCGTTTGCACCTGGCTGGGAAGCCTGACTTCAGTGTTACCCACCAGCGCTGGGGGGAATTTGCTTTCTTTTTGCATCCTGCACTGAGCTTGGCATTTCCAGGTGGCTACTCCAGGCACAGACTGGTAGCAGCCCCCAACAAGGGAGGTTAGCACAGACTTCCCAGCAGTCGTTCTTTGCGTTGTCTTTTAAGACTTAGTAACTGGTAGGTGGGGTATGTTTCATGCCAGCTCACTATTTATTTGTTGGGATGGGACATCAAGCAAGTGAAAACTGTCAAATACTAGGGGAGCATTACACCCAGTGTTAGATGCTCAAAAGACATGGCCATTTATACAACAGCAGCCACTGTCTTGTTTCAGGCCCTTTTGCAGCCTCTTTGGAGAGGCCAGGGCACTTTCTAGGAAGCTACAGAATCAGTTAAGCCAGCTCTGAACCTACAGCAATGAAACATGGGGTCTGAGGAAGGCTGAAGAGCAGCAGCTGGATGTTTTGATTTTCATTGTCTCTAGCAGCAACTGCTCCACAGCAAGCAGCAGGACAAGATTAGCAATAAAGAGATTCACTGTAAAACCAAGCAACTACCTACGTCAGCACTGGTTCAGGTATATGTTACTAGAATGGAGGATGTGTGAATTACAAAGCTTGTTTACCAAGAAGCACCATTGCCATTGGTGCCAAGAGCTTTGGTGGCATGAACATGATTGCCAGTGATGGCCATAAACCCAATACTCAGCCAGCCCATCTTAAGGACCTAGCTAGAGATTGCTCTGCATGGCGCAAGATCTGGGAGGAGGCCACGTCCCTGGGGATGTGCCAGGGTGATGATGTGAGGGCTTTCCAAGGTGCTTGCTTCTTTTGGAATGAATGGAGACACACATCACAGCAAGCCCCATACAATTGAACAAGCAGATGAATGTATAATATTCACAAAATATTACAGACATCTTCCTGGACCGCCCACAGTGTCAGAGAAATCTCCACTCCTATTTCTGCCCCTCAATTGGTTTGCTAGCCATGCTATGCCCTTATCAATTTGGTGGCAGAGTTTCAGGAACAATGATCAGAGCTCTGTTTGTTCTGTGCGGCTTGCCTTGTCCCCTTGATTCCCTCCCTTCTTTCCCTGATCTTTAATCTGACCTATCTGCTCCTTCCGCACCCTGCTGAGTGCCTGTAACTGGATCTCAGCCTGGCAAGGGCCCCAGAGAGCCAGCCCCAAGATACCATGCAGCTGTTGGCAAGAACAGCTGGTATCCTCAGGAATCCACTGAGGGCAGCACTGAGCAGAATGGGTCCCGCTGGCAATGCGGATCAGTCTGCGCATCCTAAAGTGCTGCTGACGTGCTGAATGGGTTCCCAGGCCTGGGGATCAGCATGGAGGAGGTGGGAGTGGCACTGTGCTAGAAGGGCTCCTCGACCTGGTTCAGCATGGCAGGAAGGGGAGATGCCACGTAAGAGAGGCCTGAGTTGTAAGGCAGGGAAGACACCAAGATAGTTTGGCCCATGGGTCTAGTCCAGTGGTTCACAACCTTTTGTGGGTCTTGACACAGTTGGTGGCATGTCACAACCCTACCGGACACACTAGCCCACACTCTGCCAGGCCAAATCCAGCCAAGTCCTTGACTCTCCACAGCACTCTTACCATTGTGTAGTGACACAGTAAACTGTGTCCCAGTACAGTAGTTGAGAACTGCTGATCTAGCCTATGTTACAGCTTCCTTTCTCTAAGCCCTCCCCTCCCTCTCCCAGGGCAACTCCATGCCACCCGGGTGCCCAAAGATGCAGGAACAGTTGTCATGGTGTGGGTGACCCTCAACCCATTCCCCTGCCCCAACCATTCCAAAGGGTAGCAGTCAGGGCTGAAATGTCATTGATCCAGGATGCTGACTGACGTAGGCACTTGGAGTTGAAAGCATCAAAGGGGCTGTGAAGTGAGCTAGGAATGGGGGTAGGAGATGGGGAGAAGGAAGAGTCACACCACTGACTTCTGTTGCTTCATCTGATATTTTATGCAACTAATTTCCCATGCTTATTTGCATAGCTGCACCTAATTTGCATCCACCAGACAACTTCAGCTCTCTGTGAATCACTAGAGTGGGCTAAGCACTGGGATGGGCCTCAGACCACTGATCCCACCTAGATGGGGGTGGCCCAGCAGCTGAGAACGGGAGGAACCAAGTGGCCATAACAAGATCCAGGGGCTGGAAGGGGACGCTAGATTGATTTAGCCCAGAAAAAAAGCTGCACTTTCCTCTCTGCGATGACAAACACACATGAGAAAATCTTCTAGGGGAAGCTGGGGTACCTGTCTGCTTTTTAGATTAGCAAATGGTCAGCAGGGACAAATGCAATCATCTAGTCTGACCTCCTGCATTGTACAGGCCACAGAACCGCCTGCCCACTCCTGCAATAGACACCTTACCTATGATTGAGTCACTGCAAGTCCCCAAATCATGGCTTGAAGGCTTCAAGGTACAGAGAAACCAACAGCAAATGACCCATGCCCCACACTACAGGAGAAGGCAACACCCCATCCCCACCCCTGGGCCCTGCCAATCTGCCCGAGGGGAAAATCCCCTCCTGAACCTAAATATGGAGATCAGCTAATCCTGGGGCAAGTGAGCAAGACTTATCAGCCAGACACCCAAAACAAAATTCTCTGCACTCACTCAGAACCACCCCATCAAACTTGCACCACAGGCCATTGGGATATTTATCATTAATGTTCTGTAAATCATCTTATAACAGAAGATCTAGGACCTGTGACTGGAGAGCCGGGGGGCGGGGGGAGGATCAGGCTAGACTGGCCCTCTGGCCTGACAGGCTGTGAATCTATGGGACCCTCTGCTCACCCCCATCTTCGTGGGCTATGGAAACACCAGAATTACTGACATGATCATGACACTGGCAGTTCTGCATTATGACACTGACTCAGGCCCAGCCTCATCCTTCAGGGATATGCTTAGAAACCACTTCAGCAGATGCTAGTAGGTGGTGCCATTACACACTCTTCAGTGTGTGTGCAAGTTTTGACTCTTAGGAAGACATAGTGGGTGGTTGGTAATTTTGGATTCTGTGATATTTTGATAGGCAGAGATCCTGGGAGAAAGGGAGCTGGCTGAGCAGTGGGAAAGTTTGAAGTCTATCTAGGGCTCATTAGGCCGATTCTGGAGGTAGAGTTGATCCCTGGTAGACAGGCACCAGGGTTGGGCTGAGCCATGTGGAAGCAGGGATTGCCCTGAGTGCTCTTTGACCATCTCTGTTCCAGGACACATGTATGTAATTAAAAAGAGTTCCTTAGATTCCATCCAGACTCCACCTCATTGATTTCTCTTCTGCTTAGGAAGATGATCTGCAAAATCCTAGAGGCCAGCTACCACCTGGCAGAAGGGTTGTACTGGTGACAGGACTAGGTCACTGATTTCAGAAAGGACAGCAATATTGTAAGAAATACTATAGTCCTTTAGCAGTAGATTCGGGCACTGCTCTCCACAGCATAGCATGCCTCTCACCCCCAAGACACACAGGGGTCAGCCGAGACTGCTGGAGACAATACTCCCTACTGAGCCCCAACCCTGTTCCCTGCAGCACAGCAACCCCTGTGGTCATGCTGGCTCAGCAGCAGAAAAGAAACTGAGATGGGATGGGAGGAGGAGTAATCCACTGCCCATAGCCAGATCCCACTCTCCCCTGTTGCCCCCGCCACTCACCACATGAAGTTAGGGAGGCGCTGAGTCCTCCAGTTCCAAAGTCTTGGTCTGGTCCTTAGCAGCATCACCAGTGCACTCAGTGTTTGGCCCATTAAACCTGCCCTGAGGTGGGCTGGGCACTGCAGAACGCTGCTGAAGCAGGGGCATGAAAGCACACTGGGTTCTGTCTGTGCAACTTCTCCCCATAAGCCACCTCTGCCTCATGCTAGAGGCAAAACCCATGTTAGCCCCTTAGGACCACAGCACTGCAGGAGAGGGAGGTACCCTCAAGGTGGGCACTCCTCACAGGTGAGAAAGGGGATGGTTTGGTAGCTGCTGGTTACATGGGGTGCATTCCTAAAGCAGCAGGCTCCACCACAGACTTCCCCATCTGTTGAGCAGGACTAAGGCGCAGCTGCCCCTCCAGTTGACATGGTCTCTGTAGCCTGCCTTTCACACCCACCGTAGCTGGACTGGGGTGGGCAGCAATGATTCAGTGAAGGATGTGATGAATCCCACCTCCCACTCCACCTTCATCCTGCTTGTGAGACCACTGAAGATCCCATGGCCAGAGGGCTGCCCCTGAGACATAGACAGTATCCAGGGGAACCAGGCAATGCCTGGGCATGGAGCTGGTGTGGCTTGGGGTCTCTCCCAGCAGCTCCTGAAGACTAATAGGATGTGGCCGGGGCTGCCTGCTGGTTTGAGCAGGCCTCCTGGCCAGACAGTGCACAAGTGTGAAGATCAGGTACTACACCAGCACTGGGCAGATGGGTATCAGAGCTGGTGGCAACTCCCTGGGCAGGAATTGGTGCTAGGGCCACTGCTTGGCAGGCTGCTCAGAGAAGACACCAGTTCTTCACTATGAAGCGTTGCTCTCTTCTGACCCAGCTGTCCTCGGAGCCTGTGGATCTCGGAGGGCGAGGGGATATAATGAGCAGGATGAGGCCAGGGGTCTGAGCTGGGCTGGAATTCCTTTGCGCCAAGCTGGGTCAGAACCCCAGTGCTTTCAGCAGCTGAGCCTGAACCCCTAGGTCCTGGCTTGGACCCCGCTGGAGAATAGCTGGTGGGTGGAGGGAAGCGACTGGATGGGCCAATGGTCCCTGAGCTCAGAATGCTGTTTGTGCCTGAAGTGCCAGGGTTTTGGCGTTCATGGGGAGGGTGGTGGGGGTGGAAGGTGGTTTCTGGGCAAGCACAAAGGCTATGTCTACAAACACAGCTTTATTTCGAAATAAGTCCTTTCGAAATGACTTATTTCAAAATAAAACCCTTATTTCGAAAGGGCTCATTTCGAAATAAGGAAAACCCTGAAATCGAAATGGCCGTTATTTTGAAAGGGATATTCCAAAATAACGCCAATTGGCCCGTTGTTTCAAAAAGTTCTTTCGAAACAACAGGTCTACACAGTGTTGTTTCAAAAGAACAGGTCTAAACGGCGTTATTTCAAAATATCCCTTCTGAAATAATGGCAGTTTCGAAAACATCAAGGTTTTACTGTTTTGGAACGACGATTCTTATTTCAAAAGGATGGGATCCATCCTTTCGAAATAAGAAAACATTGTGTAGACCTAATTTCTTTTATTTCAAAATAATGAGTGTTATTTTGAAATAAAAGTGCCATGTAGACATAGCCAAAGTGTCTGTCATCCAGAATGGAGCTGGGGCCCACCCAGGGTGTCTGCCTTTCTGGAGGGGCTCCAAGAGGAGTGTGGCTGAGCTAAGAGGGGATGCCTAGGCTTGGTGAGTGCTCTGTCCAACCCCAGAAACTGCTGGAAAAGACAGAGCCACAGAGAAGCCCATGGAAGTGACCTCTGCATGTAGTGGGGAGGAGGAAGGCACCAGGGAGCTGTCTGGCTGGCAGAGAGGTACCAGAACCCTGAGAAAGCCTGGAGGAAGCACCCTTGGAGGTGCTGTGCTGGAGGTTGGCCAATCCATCATTGTCTTCTGACACCTAGGAAGGGGGCACTCCAGGAAGAAGGGAGCCCAGGCCCAGGCTGTCCTCAGAAGATAGTGTTGTGGCTCTCGTGGCACAGGAAGAGTTGCTGGAGATGGCCCCTCCAGACAGGAGGTGCACAGGTAGGTAGCTGGTGATGCCTGCTCATTTCTCTGCTGGTCACTGGCTCCTTCCGCCTCCCACTCTTCCTTGGCTGCTGGATGATCTTCCTGTCTTGCTGTGGCTCATGGTGCCAATAATGCCTCAGGGACCTGCGTATTTGCACATGGCATTTTATTGAGGCAACACGACTTTGTCCATCTGCTGCTAGTTACAGAGATGGCAGAAGGACGCATAGGTGTGGAGCGTCACAAGGGACTCCGGCCCATGCTGCCAGGGACAGGTGTGCTAAAGCTCCTGTCTTTGGGTACCCTGGCATGGGATGCCATGGATACAGGTGTCATGGCAACGTCACTTCTCATCTTCCAGCCTCCTCCTTCTGCCCTGGGTCAGGGCCTCTGCTCCGTTAAGACACGACAAGCTTCCAGATGCTCCTCCCTCTTCTGATGATGACATCATCCCACCAGTGACCTCACAGTTATGGCATCAGTCAGGGAGGAAGGAGCAAGAATCCATGAACTCTTAAAGAGGCAGAGAACCTGACCCAACTTCCAATTTAGACCTGCATCTTGCTTCCTTCTACTGGCTAGTTTGTTATTGTAGGGTCACAGGAGCAGTACCCGCTGATTTGTTAGTATGGAAGAGTCTCTCTGGCTGCCATTATTTGTTAGTATGGAAGGGTCTCTCTGGTTTGTTATTGGTGGGTCACTCGAGGCACACTAGTATGTTATTATTGTAGGGTGTCTCAGGGCACTGCACGCTGGTTTGCTTATTATAGGGTCATTTAGGAATACTAGCATCTGTGCTTTCTGGTTTGCTATTATTATAGGTCTCCTCAGGCACTGAACACACTGGTTTGTTAGTGTGAGGCCACTGGGAGGAGTGGGGCTGTGCATACTGGTTTGTTGATACTGAAGGGTCTTTCTGGTGACCATGCATTGGCCTGTTACTGTATGATTATCTGGCGACACTAAGGCTATGTACACTGATTGGTTATAATTAGGGTCTCTCAGGGCACTGGTTTGATTATAGGGTCATTTAGGGATGCTAAGGCTTATTTACACTTGTTTGTTATTGTAGTGTCATGCACAGGTGTTGGGGTTGTGCATCTGGGGGCTTCGTTATTGTAGGGGCTTTGAACTGCTGTAGGGTCAGGCCTGCTGGTTACTTAGTGTAGGCTTGCTCTGGTGCCCTGTTATAGCTCTTTAGCATGTCAAGGGTCCCTCCATCAGGATAGGCTCATCAAATGCTTGGGCTGCACGCTCTAAGGGTCATCAGTTCAGTGGCTCAGGTTCAGTCAGTTTGTAGGTTTCCTGAGAAAGAACTTCCATAGGGCCTGCATTATTGCAGTCTCAGTGCTAGGCCTTGGCTAACCATTTGTTTGTTATTGTAGGATTGCTGATGAGCATGGGGGGGTGCATACTGTGGTTTGTTATTGTAGGGCTGCTGACAAGCATGTTGGGATTGCGTACAGCGGGTTGTTATCGTAGAGTTGCTGACAAGCACAGGGAGGTGCACATAGGGGTTTATTATTCTATGAGTACTGATGAACACAGTAGGGTTGCATACAGTGGTTTGTTATTGTAGGGTTGCTGGTGAGCATGGGCGATTGTGTATAGTGGTTTGTTTTTGCAGTGTTGCTGAGAAGCAGAGAGGGTGCATACAGTGGTTTGTTATTGGAGGACTGGCAACAAACACGAGAGGTTTGCATATTGTGGTTTGTTATTGTAGGGTTGCTGACAAGCACAGGGGGCTTGCATGTGTTGGTTGGTTACTGGAGGGTTGTTAACAAGCATAGGGGTTGCATACCGTGGTTTGTTATTGTAAGGATGCTAATAAGCACAGGAGGTTGCATATAGTGGTTTGCTAAAGTAGGGCTGCTGATGAGCAGTGGGGAGAGTAGGGAAATCATATGGTGGTTTGTTACTAAAGGGCCATTTGTAGCCAGGCCCCCAGTCCTTCTCCTCGTCCCCCCTCCCTCCTCTCTCCCCCCAGGCTGAACAGACTCCACCTCCTGCCCAGGAAGTCAGCGACCCACAGCCCTTCCTGGGTTGCTGACCTGGGTTGTTGGAGCCAGCAGGTGAAATCTTACTGGGGGAGAAGGGGTCAGCAAGGTGTCTGCAGGGAAGGTGGAGGACAATGGATATTCCCAGCAAGGGGACAAGGCAGCTGGAGGCCCCCAAAGCGAGCAGGACAGACCTCACGCTGGTGCAGTCCTGAGTCACACACACAGGCTGTCATGGGCCTGGCTCCTACCAGAAGCAACACCAGGGGCTGTCAAGCTCACTGCTGGGCGTGAAAGGGCCAACTGCTGGAAAACAAACAAACAAACAAACAAACAAACAAAAAAACAATGGATGCAAAGGAGCATCATCAAGCATCGGTGTACCAGCTGGTGGGCACACAGGGGATGGGGGCACCCGAGCTTAGCTCTGGGCTCCAGCCCAGCAGGCTCTGGGGGGAGTGGAGTGAACAGGACAAGCAGTGGGGCAGCCCCCTCCCTGGGAGCTCCCTGGGTGCTATTTGAAGTGGGAGAGGAAGTGGGTGACGGGGTAGTTGGGCGAATCAATGCCCAGCACCTGGCAAACACCCAGCACCTTGAGGCAGGCCTCGTGGCGGCTGGGGCTGGCACAGGCCACGTTGCAGTAGGGCTCTTCGTATTCGCGGGTGACCAGCTTGTCCTCTAGTAGGTTGAGGCGGATGACACCGCGTTCGTGCAGGGCCTGCAGTGTCTCCACGCTGGCTGTGGACTTGAGGGCCTGCAGGTGCTGGGACACTACACACATGACACCCACCAAGTGAGTGCGGGGTTGGTTGTGGGTGGGCAGCACCGGGGGCACCCCACAGGCCACCATGACTGATGCGAGCATGATATCCACCCCATAGATCTCCTGGATCCAGTCGCGCAGGTAGAAGCCACCCATGCGGGGGTTGATCTCAATGAGCTTAGGCCCTGCCTGTGTCAACTTGAGCTCTACGTTGAAGACACCATCGGTCAGGCCGCAGGCCAAGCAGCACTGGTAGGCTGCGCGCACCAGCTGGGCCTCACGGTCAGGTGCCAGGCAGGTGGGCATGCTGGCTGCTGTCTCGGTGAAGTGAGGCACACGGGTGGGCCCGTTGTCAGAAACGAAGGCACCCAGCATACGCCCATCATAGATCACGATGTCCACATCATGCTCTGTGCCAGAGACATACTCCATCAGCAGCATGGCATTGCCCCAGCCCAGCCCAATGCCTGGGTGATCCGTGTCCTCCCGCAAATCCCTGGAGATCTTCTCAAAGTGCATATGGCATTGCTGCTCATCCTCCACCAGCTTCACTCCCACGGCGCCTGCCCCATACTCCAGCTTCATGACACCAGGGAAGGAGAAGTGGCGAGCAGCCCGCTCCACATCCGCATGGCTCTCCAGGTGGCAGCAGGGCACAGCGTACAGTGCTTCGGAGGCCCAGCCAAGCGGAGCTTCCTTGTGTCTGCGTAGCAGGTGCTGGTGGGTGCGGCTCTTCTGCTTGGCCACCCGCATGGCAGCCACTGGGCTGCAGCGCAAACCCAACTGCTCGCACACTAGGGCTGTCAGCACCATGCAGTCATCCCAATAGGAAAGGCAGCCATCCAGGCGCAGGCCACGCTCCTGCACCAGCTCCACCAGTCGCTGAGCATGCTCCTCATCCCGCTTGTGCTCTGTGCTGTCATAGTGGATGAAGGTCTGCACCAGCTGCGAGGCAAAGTGGTTGGGGTCCGACTCCACCAAGTGGATCTGGAGCAAGGGCAAGGGGATACAGAGAGGAGGGTGGGAAGAGAGATGCAGGGTTGGGGGGGAGAAAGACCAAACAGGGGTCACTAAGGACTGGGACGGGATGGACTCCATGCCCCCCCAAGGCGCTGCAAAAATTGGTCTGTCCATGGGGATGAATCCACATGCCCCACAGGGGGGCATGCAAATGGGGCGGTCCAGTCATGTCCAGAACTCAGGAGTAGGGGAGAAGGAATGGTCCACGTGCATCCATACCCAGTGAGTGGTGGGTGGGGGGCTGGACGTGGAAGAACAGTCCACACATCTAAGAAGGGAAGAGATGGGATGATCCATATGTGTCCCTGAGGGATGTGGGAAGGAGATGAAACGGTCCACATGCATCCAGGGAGGAAACTGGAGTAGTTCACTCATACCCATGCCCCATGAGGTGCGGGAAGAAACAGAATGGCCTATTCATACCCAGACCCCATGGGGTGGGTGAAAGGAAGGATATGGAATTGTCCACTCCTGTCCATGTCCCATTCAGTGAGTTTGAGAAGATGGAATGGTTCACTTACACCAAAGTGGGGTGGGGGAATACAGAACTGGTCCATTTGTGTCCTGGCTTCATGGGGTGGAGTGAGGAGATGGTGGAATGCTCCACTCACACCCAGCAGTGGTGGAGGGATAGGGAATGGTTCACTTCTGTGCCTGTCCCATGTAGTAGGGGAGGAAATGAAATGGTCCACTTGTGTCCTGGCCCCATGGGGTATGGGAAAGACGTGGTGTGTCTGTAGGCCTCATAAGGCAAGATGATGCACTGATGCCACCACCATCTACTCTCCCATGGGACACTCTTAGGCCCCAAAGCAAGAGGAGATGATGGGACATTCCACGCCAAGCAGGGGTAGCGGGGTCAAGTGGGGATCTCACACATGGATGCACCCAGTATGGCTGCTTCCAGTTCTGGACATGAGCTTTGGGAAGTGACTGGCTGGTGGAGAGGTGTGGTCAGCCCTGAGACAGAAGAGCCGGGTACCATCCTATGCATGGAGGACCAGACCCTGTAGAACCAGCCTGGAGAAATTGCTGCCAGCAGAGGCGACTTTTGGGGTAGGTGAAGCAAGCGCATGCCTAGGGCCCCAAGCAGAAAGGGGCCTCATTGCCTGCTTCACCTACCCCAAAGGCTGCGTCTGCCTCAGTCAGCAGCAGGAGAAGCTTGCTCCTGGGGCTGGGGCCAATAGCTGGGAGCTGGAGATGGCAGTAAGGAGCTGGAGCAGTGGTGGTGGTGGGGGGGGGGCGGTGCCAGAGCCAGTGGCAGAGGAGCCAGGTCCATGGTGAGGAAGCAGGGACTGTGTGGGCCTTTGCCTCAGGCCCCCAATAGCCAGAGACCACCTCTGGCTGCCAATTGGGTGGGGTTTGAGGGGTAGAGCAGAGGGAATACACAGGAGAGTCCATAGCCTAGGAAACCACTCAGCACCCATGGCAGGGATGCTGGGCTGTGCCAGGGGATTCCCTTCTTGCATCTTTCCGAGCAAAGCCAATTCACTTGGGCTTTGTCTGTATGTGTTGCGGGGAGCTGGGGGTGGGAGGAAAGAAGAGGTCCTCAGAGAGCCATGAGCTGTTCTTATGAGATCTTTAGCGCCAGTATCTAATCACGTCAAGGCTGGGATGTGTTGATTATGGAAGCTAATGATGATGGTGTGGAAAATTTAACTATGTTTGCATGGATTGTCTGCTCTGGAGCCCAAAGATAGCAGCACTTAAGTATTTCGCTACTGATTGCTTTTCCAGGAGTGTCCTGCCATTCCAGGTCTTGTGAGTAGAACAGCCCCATCTTTTTCACCTCTCCCCTGGAGAGGGCACTAGGTCAGTCCACTTGCACCTGGCTTTGATAGAGGGTGGCACTGGACTAGAACACAGACCTTTCCATTACACAGATTGCAGCAAAGATCACAGACTCTGTGTTTGTGTCCATGCGGTGTCATGGCTGGGCCCCAGTTCCCTCAGCTTGGGGTCAAATATTCATCTCCTCACACCTACCTCTGCCCCCACACTAGTACTCTTTTCCCAGTTAACATTCAGTTCCACCTCCCCACTCTGCCTCAAGGCTGCGGCATGAGAGGGCACGGTGTCAAGGGAGAAAGGAGATTGCAAGACAGCAGAAGCTGCAGGCCACCTAAATCTCTAAGGTGCTTCACAATGGAAAGATCCCTGGGTAGAGGGAGTGAGACACCAGTTGGCCAGTGAGTTTGGGCTGTGGGCCAAGCTGCCAATGATCTGATGGTGAGTGGACAACCAAGGGTCTGAATTAAGGGAATTTCTTGATCCAAAGATGTTATGGGGGCTCCCTGGTGTTCTCTCTCGCTTAAAGGGAGAGGTCTGAGTTGTAGCTGTCACCTGCACAAAGGTAACCGTGGTTAATGCTTTAAGTTCTGTCCCTTCCACGGGGAGCTGAACACCCCAGAGATCCTGCCCCCAATCACTCCCCACAATGTCCTAGTGCTAGACCTCCACCCTGACAAGGTGATGTGGATGGGACAATAATCCCCAGCTCACCCAGGGGAATTACTTTCATGTACTCATAAAATCATAGGGTTGGAAGGGACCTCATGAGGTCATCTAGTCCAATCCCCTTCTCAAAGCAGGACCACTCCCACTAAATCATCCCAGCCAAGATTTTGGCTTTCACCTGTGGCCTGCCTCACACTGAGGCAATCCCAAGGCAGGGGCTGAGGTGTGGTTTCTCTCCAGCTGGGATGCAGGAGAGACCCCCTTCGGGGCAGAGGTGTCAGACGGGGCTGGCTGGGATGCTGGTGGTGAGGGGGGGAACAGTTGGGGAGCACTACTATGGGATGCAGAGATCTGGAGCTAAGAGAACTCTCCCTGTGCCTGGATTATGATGGTGCATCCCCACCTCCTCTGTTGGCTCAGTCTTCCCCACTGTGGGTCATGCCACTTTGGGTCAGACCCAAAAGCCATCTCCCTCAGCCTTGTTCCATGGTGGGGGGCGGGGGCTGCGCCAGGCAGCCAGGGGCCCAGTTTCTGCATCTTACTTTTAGCCCGTAGGCCCTGGCTGCCTCCCAGACGAATTTTTTGCTGACTCCTCCAGCCCCGATCACCAGCACATGCTTTCCCTCCATGAGGTGGCACTGTGCACGCCGCAACATCGTCTCCACCAGGGGGCGTGATGACTCGCCCCCTGGCACTCCCACCGCCTGGCCCATGGACTCGAATTGCGCGCAGGTCTCCATGCACAGCAGAGGGTTCATCTCTAGGGCCACCAGCTGCAGCACTTGCTCAGATGAGGTCAGGAGGAAATCCACACCTGCAAGGGGTACCACCAAGTCAAAGAAACAGCCAGACTGAGAGTGCACTAACAGCCAGCCCCTGACCAGAGACCAAGCAAATTCATGAATGCCATGGTCAAACGGGGTCCCTGTGATCATCTAGTCTGACCTCTGAGATGACAGGCCATAGAACTTCCCTATTTTAACTAGGATGGCATTTTCAGAAAAACTTCAAATCTTCACTGAAAAATTCCCAGTCATGGAGAATCCCCTAAAGCCATGTTTAGGATGCCTCCTTTCCTTAAAGGGGATAGACAAGACAGGCCAGGGACCTTTCCTTTCCCCTTCTCTTGTTATACAGGAACAGGTCAATGTACCTGAAAGGTGGCAAATTCCTAACTGCTCCAAGGAAATACTTATCCTCAGTCACCCTGTGGAACTCATTGCAACAAAGTCTCATGAAGTTCCAAAGCTCAGCAGACTTTTAGAAAAAGGTGTGGACCTTTCACCAGCTGACAGCACCATCCATAGTTATATTAAAAGGGAAAATCTGAAGTCTATCTCCTTACAAAGCATCACGGTGTGGGTTATTCCAGAGGAATCCACTAGGGGGCTCACCCAGTTGCTTCATAGAAAAGTCTCATGGAAGGCAGGATAACAGGCTAGGCGGGACTTGGCTCTGGACATGCCTGGTGGCCACAGATCTTTTCGAAGGTCCCAGGGGCAACAGCACTTTGACTCTTTAAACAGGCCACATGGCCAAAAAACTAGGGCCAGGTGCCTGCCTTGGCCAGGTTCTTCGTATTGGAAGAGCCAAGGGCTCCTTTTCCAGCAGGGGTGGTGAAGGGTCTGCTAAGGCTGAGTCAACACAGCCAGTTCTGTCCAACCCCTGCCTATTGGGGGTTGTTGGGAGTCCCTGCTCTGGATCCTCCCTGGCTGGATAAATAACTAAATAGAAAATATTGCAGTTTCCATTTCATGCATCGGAGGAAGCGGGATTATGCCTATGAAAGCTCATGCAGTAATAAATGTGTTAGTGTTTAAAAGTCCCACAGGACTTCTTGTTTAAATAGCAAATGGCAATGACTGACAGGGGAGCTCACCAATCACATCAGTTTGGGCCAGCCGGCCCCCTCGCTGCTCAACTGATAGTCCCGCCTCCATCTCCAGGAAGGCCATCATGGCAGCCTCAGCCTTATGCTTGAGCTGGGCGTGGATAGCTACAAGTTGGGCCTCGTCTGTCATCCCCTGCTGTCGCAGGCTGCTCTCCAGGCTCTGGGGCACCATGGCCTGGTGCTTCAGGGGCTTATCAGCCCGTCCAACGCCACACACCACCTGGGGGCAGGCAACAAAACCCAGTGCCATTGAAAACCCTGCATTTCTCTTTTTGCCACATTCAATGGGAGCTGCCTGTGATGTCATCCAATGGACAGGCTCAGTGCTGGCCAGTCAGATCCTTTCCTTGCCTCATCATTTCAAGAGCCCTGATTGGCTGAGGCTTTTTTTCCCCCCACACAGGAAATGGAATGTACCATATGCCAGGGGCGTCGCTGGTGCCCGCCACATGGGGCATGTACCCCAAGTCCCAGCGCCAGTGCCCTGAATGTCTAGGGCGGCCCCTGCCTCTCCCATCCTTGTCCCTGGCTGGAGATCTGGGGCCTGGCCGCCAGTGGCAGCGCCTGCCTCTCCCAGCCCTGTCCCAGGCCTGCCCGCCCACAGCACACCCACCTCTCCTGTCCCCATACCCAGCCGGATCCGGGGCCAGGCTGGCAGCAGCAGGAGCCTGAGGCCAGATTGGGCACTGGTGGAGAATCAGGGCTGATGGGGTGGGGCCCGCAGCCAGGCAGTTGGGCCAGGGCCCGTGCCCCGGGTCTTTCCCCTGGGCAGCGACGCTCCTGCCTTATGCAAGGGTGGGCATTAGCAGGGGAGCATGAGACAGTCAACCTGGGCCAAGGCAAACACACATAGTGCAGATGGGAAGGCAAAGGTGAAAATGTGACCTTTGGCCTCCACCTGGCCAGGACTGAAAGGTCCCAAATGATAATGATGAGGAGTCTTTTATCTGTCATATTAAATACTTTGGGAAGCAAATTAGTCATGAAAAGTTCCACAGAACTGTACCCATCACCCTGAGCCAGTCAGTCAATCGCCCTTCTGAGCCAGCAACCCCTAGAGGAGAAAGGCTCCATGCCCCATGTCCTGTCCTCCTCAGCCAGCCAGTCCTCTCACCTTTGGCCTGGATCAGAGCCAGCACCCCCTAGAGGGGAAAGACCCCGTACCCCACTGGCTTACACCTGGCACTGCTGCTGCATTGTCTCTGGTTAAGTATGAGTAATCACCAGCTTCTCACCATATTAGCCATTGCCCTGTTCTGCAGCTAAGTGGGAGGCATGTGCCTGGCTGGCTGTATGCACCTGCACTGCCCATGCGGGTGAGGGGCATGTATTCAGGGCTGCCCCATTACCTTGCTCAGCAGCGGCTGGTCACCGCGGGATCTGCAGACGACAGTGCAGATCCGAATCGCCAGGTCAGGCCTCAGAGATGTGCTGCCTGGGAGAGGTGAGATGGGGAGGAATGGTCAGAGAGACAGGAAAGAGAAGGGTGGGAAGGGAGAGAAAGGCAGACAGAGAGAGAAATGAAGGACAGAGAAAAATGGATGGATAGTGTGAGAGAAGAGAAAAAGATGGGGCAGAGAAAACCAAGGGAAGGTGTGGAGGAGAGAGAAGAGAAACAAATGAAGGGTGGAGGGATGTAAAGGGGCAGAGAAGGGGAGCAGAAGGTGGAAAGAAGCAGAAGTGGGGGCAGAGAAAGAAATGGCATCGAGATTCACGCAAATCAGCTGCTCAGAGTGGTACCCTCCATCTCGAGGGATTCTGGTATTCTGGTAGGGCCACCACCCAGGAGCTTCAAGTGACATATGGCAGCTATTCCCCACTGTCTCAAAGTATTCTGGGATTCCAATATGGCAGACACCCCGTCCTTCCCTGTGACCCAAGATAACACCAGTTGCGTTCTGTTTTTTCCCCTACTGGATCTTGCCCCATGGTGCCCTCTCCAAAGGCTTGGCCAGGGTGGCCCCATTGCACCTCTGGCCATGGGGGTCCCTTACTTAAGGAGGAGCCATTGGGAGAGCCAGGCTGGGTGAAGCGGGCAGTGGGGATGAAGGCCTCCAGCAGAGCACTCTCCTCCTCCTCCAGGTTCTCCAGCAGCACCAGCACGGCCTGGAGCACGGCAGCCAGCTCCACCTTGGCATGGAAGGTCACAGCATGGGCCCCGCTCCAGCGCCAGCCTGACGGCTTTACCACCACCTGCAGCGGATGAGGGTGCATAGCTCAGTGGGGCCAGCTACACGTGGCCCACGCTAGTAGCTTCTGCCCCAGCCCCTTGCCTGTCCATAGGGCTCCACTCTCCCTTCCCCACAGATCATCTCCCCCTCCCACAGGGCTCCTTTCCTCAGCTGAAGGGTCCCCCACAAACCCCCCTTCTGGCTGTGGCTGCAGGAACTTCCCCCTCTGGCAGGCGCACCACAGGGCCCTGCCCCCACTCCCCAGCAGGCTCACCTGGCTGCAAGTCCCCCACCTCCCACGGGCACACCTGGCTGCAGCCCTCCCCCCCCAAAGGCTCACCTGGTTGTAGGGCTCCATGGTCCTGCCCCGTAGGAAGGAGTTGATCTCCTCCCGGATGAGGGTCTCCTGGCCCTCCTTGCCGCTGAGTTCCACCATGCGGACAGAGCACTCGGCAGTGAGGTCCCGCAGTGGGCGCAGTCGCTTAAAGGTGAAGGCCAGCGTGGGCGGCACCCCCACCTGGGCCCGCTGGTCCAGCAGCTGGCGCGTCAGCAGCTTGTCCTCCAGCAGGCGGACCAGTTCCCCTGAGCCCCCTGTGGGGCAGTCCAGGTCACGTGCCAGCTCCGCAGCTGACTGCCTGTGCTCCTTGCATGGCCCGAAGGAGCCCATGAAGTAGGTGACACGGCGTGGGGGCGAGAACTCATCCAGGCAGGTGCGCCCGCCCAGCTCGAAGGAAATAGCCTTGGAGACCAGCAAAGATGACTCGCCAGGGCGCTGTTCTGAGGGCACCTTGGCCAGCCAGCTGGGTGATAGGCACAGCAGCATGTTACCTGGGTGGGGAGGGGAGATGGGGGGGAGAATGGAAGACAGTATGTTACCATGACTTCACCAGTCACCAATCGATTGACCTTCCTCAGCTGGACTTTCCTCTCCTCTCCCTGCACCTTGCAAGCTGGGAAGGGTCCAGCCCATTTTGTACTTGGGGGCTCAGTAGTTGGCACTGCTTGCCGTGCACTCACTACTGCCCCAATATCCCAGCACAGCACTAGGGTTATGTCTACACTACAGGGCTCAGGTAAGTTGACTTAATAAGGTCTACTTAAAGTCAACTGTAAGTAGACCTTATTAAGTTGCCTTAGTGAGCCCACATTGCATTAAGTCAACTTTCTAAAGTCAACTTAAGCCAGAAGACCCTTTTAAAGTCAACTTAATAAACATCAACTTTAAATGGATCCCCTGGCTTATGTCAACTTTATAGTCTTTTTAAATGGCCCCACTGCACTAAATCGACTTTATAAAGTCGACTTTAATGGCCATGTTATGTTAAGTTGACTTAATAAAGTTGACTTTAAGGGCAGGAGTTACTAAGTTGACAATGAATTGCAGGGGTTAAAGTAAGCTGGAACGCCTGGGAATGCCATTCCAGGGCCCACTATTTTTAGGGGCTCAGCGTTCCTGGGCCCTTTAAAATAGAACATGGAGCCGGCACACTGTGTTCTGAGGCCTGCCATTGAAAAATAGTGGGCCCTGAAAGGCAGCATTCTGGTTCCATGTTTTATTTTTAGGGGCCTGAACTCTGGGCCCCTAAAAATAGCAGGCCCTGGAGCAATGTTTCACCATGTTCCAGCAGGCAAGGCCAGGGGCATAGGACAGGGGCATTGGTGAGGGGGCTCAAGCACTGCCACAAACCCGTCTCTTTCCATGCCCTGTCCCAGCGTGGGGTCTGCTGCCCCTGGCCCAGCCGCGCTGCCACCCTGACCTTGGACCTACCAGCCCCCTCCCAGCCACGCTGCCGCGTGTGTATGGTGTGTGTGCGGTGTGTGTGCAGGGCAGCCCAGTTCGTGCTGGGGGTTATTGGGGGCAGGGGGTGGGGCGCTGGTATGGGGGGGCAGGAGCTGGAGTCTGGGGGGCCCACCCATGTCAGAGGGTGGCTCCCAGCACAGGATGGGGGGCAACCAGCAAGGGAGGGGGCCCACCGGTGCGGAAGCATTCCAAGGTCCCCCAAATTATACTTTAACCCCTGATGAACTCCAAATGTGGCCAGGGCTTTGCTTAAGTTGACTTAAGCCAATTTAAGCCCATAATGTAGACATACCCTAGGGGCACTGTGGTGCAGGTAACACAGCAGGGGGCTCAATAGGGGGCGCTGTCCCCATGCACTCACTGCAGACCTCAGTGCCCAGTGCAGAGCTAAGGGGCACTGTGCTGTAGGGAGTTGTGAGGCTTTTTCACCCAGTACAAACCCCCACTAGATGGTGCTGTCTGTGCTTCAGATGGCACCATGCTCTTAAAACAGGAGACACAAATCAAGACCTTTAACCCCTTGCTGCCCTTCAACATGCCACCTGGCCCAGCACTATCACAGAGGAGTTGAACTCCCTTTGTTGCATCTAGAGCTTCCCCTCTGGCTCTTGTGCTACTGTGGCAGCTCATCTGCTGCCACACCCCAGAGGTGGCTGCACTTCAGGGTCGAGAAAGGGACCCCATGGGCTGTGTGCATCAAGTAGCTGGATTTCCTGCCCTCCCCCCTCATCAAGGACCTTGGAGCTTGCCTTATCAATGACTAATGGGGCTGAGCTGCTAATTGTATTTCCCAGCAGAGCTCCCAGCCAGGGGGCAATGGTAAGCAGCTTTAACAAAGGCAGGAGTCATCCTTGCGCCAAAGGGAAACCTGAGCCATCCAGCTCTGGTTCCCAGCACCCAGGTGAGGGAGACCAGGTGGGTGAGCACCAGGAAAGTGGAACAACTGCTGGCAGTCCTGCATTGGGGCCCAGGCTGGAGTCCTTCAGCCCAGGGATTTTGATAGAACAAGGTTATGGCTGAGAGGAGAGGCTGGGACAGCCCAAGAGCAGTGCCAGAGCTGAGCAGGGGTACAATAGCAATCTTCAGCCTGCACAGAGAGATGAGGTGCCCCGGCTAGGCTTCCTCTTGCTCCTGCTCCCCCATTCCCTTTTGCTCCAATTCATCCCCACATTCATGCCCATTCCTCCTCCTCTCTATGGCTGTGTTCTCACACAGCCAGTTATTTCGATATATGGTTGTTTCGCAACAACCATATATCGAAATAACGCTTATTTCGAAACACCTTATTTCGAATTAACAAAATGTTAATTCGAAATAAGGAAAAAGGCAGGAAACGAAATAGCAGGTTCAAACTGTGAACTTGCTATTTCACTTCCGTAGGGGGCTGCAGGCACTGGTGGGGTTCAGCTCTGCCCAGCGCTGAACCCCGTCGGTGCTTGCACAGCGGGGCTGCAGGCACCGGCAGGGTTCAGCACTGGGCAGCGCTGCTCCCCG
>ML682173.1:0-48010 GCA_007922195.1 Podocnemis expansa
GACTCCTTTTCCATTTTGCTGAAACAGACTAACATGGCTTCCCCTTTGGAACCTCTCAGTTTAGTTTCATATTTGGTAGCAATTAATGATTAAGGGCCCAGCAGGGTTCTGGCTGAACCCCAGCACCCAGCTTGAACCCTGAAGTGATATCCAGAATGGTTTGATTCCTCTTTCTGCCCTGATTGGGAATATTGGTATTGTGCTTCTGCAAAACCAGACTACTCTACCTGACTTCTCAGGTTGACCTGGCATTACCACTTCCATGCCACTAACCTTGACGCTGATGTCACCCCAGATTGGCCACCTTCTTAAGACACACTGCACCCCTCCCATAATCACACTTTAAGTGTAATTATTTACTGTTTAATGCAAAGTATTTCATGTAAGGTACTTCTGGGATTCTTTATACATACAAAACACTAATGTTACAGTAGAACGTTTGTTGCAATATCACATATATGGTTCACAGAATGATAACCCAAATATGTATCTCTTGGTTAAAATGTACCCAAGGAAGATGCTCTGATCACATGTAAGCAAGACACTCTCAGCCATTCACTCCTCATTAAGGGGTGCATATAACAGATGCAGCTCTGCACAGCAGGATAAAAGGACTGGCCTAGATATCATAAAAGATCCAAGAAAGGACATCACAAACACAAGACACTGAAGAAACCATGAATGGACATTGTCACTTGATCCTAAAAAAAGACATGCAAAGTCCCTATGATATTCCCCTTCAAGAATCTGGTCTAATGTGCTGCAGTGCCTCCCAACTGCTCACTTTTAGACCCCGACTTACCCCACTTTACTAGGTGATCACCAACTTCTGGATCAGTCCACACCAGCTTCTGTGTGTAATCAGACCCAGGTAGTTGGTGTTCACTTTCCAGTCTTTCAGGGGACAACCGCCCAGCAAGCACCCCACAGCCCTCAGATGGCACACCAGGAACTTCTCTACTGCAGGGGTGGGACACCTTTCCAATCACAGTAGACTCATAAGCATCTGTTCTCTAGTTTATCAAAGAAACTTGAATGTGCCCAGTTGTTTTTCATTAACTCTCGCTAAAGTTCGCACAGTTTATATAAACCAAACTCTAGTTTATTAATTAGATCATGACGTAAATAAGTATAAAGCAAATACATGCACAGTCATTTAATAAAGGAGAGAAGACTTACCACCAGTAAATAGAAGATATAAGACACATTCTAGCCTAGACTTCACTGTTTGGTCTCACGCTCTAGCTTACCCACATGGATAGCCGATGGTGCTCTTGCAGCTTGTCTGCATCCCCCACCCCCAAACTCCGGCCATTGGGGATAGGTTCAGTGCCTTGAAGTTGTTTCAAGATGCTTTTTCTCTGGCAATGAGCTCTCTCCCCACCCCAAGCATGTCCTTTACAAATCCCCTCTGCCCCCCTCCTTCCTCAACTGAGGTCATTCTTCTCCCCATCTGAACCAGGAACCTCAATTTACATTGTCTTTGTCATGTACGTACCTCCTCAGTCTCTGTGCTGAGAGACAGCTCTGATTGTCTGTCCCCCACCCTGAGCCATGTGAAGTACATGGAACACATTTCACAGAAGTAGCTGTATGAAGTTGCAGGCAACATGATACAACAGCAATCCTGCAGAGAGTATTATGTGCATTCATAAAGGAACAGCTTACATGGCATATTTGGAATCAAACCAGACAATTACATTGAAAGTGAATAGAAACGTTACACACATCAAATCTCATGACATCTGTCCCCTTACAAAGATGTCAGAGGATGAGCTATTTGTGGATCTGGAGACAGACCCCTCAAAGTCCTTTTGAAATTCTGGACTCAGACTGATGAGGCTGCCTTCCTCAGATTCCCCATTGGACCTTCTGGGCACAGAGAGAGAACCTACCCTGTAGCTTGTTTAACCAACCTAGAAGAATTCATTATTATTAAGTTCCTGTAACCCATTGGAGAGAGTTGTGTTTCCAAGCAAGGAAAGGGTAGCACAAATAGTGCATACCTCTGCATGGAGCAATAAAGATTTTTCAGATTATTTTTAGTAGAAAACATAAAGGTAAATCAGATAAATCGGCAGAGTTGCTTCAACTTTAAAGAGGTTTAAGCTCTTAAAATTAACAGAAGACCCTTCTGCCTCCTTCCTTCAATATGCAATGCACCTCTGGGGTTATAGTTCATATGTCAACCATCAGTGTGGTTATGCCAGGAATGTTTTCTACACTATGCCACATGGCCGGTCAGACTTATTTCACAGATGGTCCCACAACCATCTTCTCTTTCACCAAGAATGGGTGATTCCTGGCTTGGGCTCCCAGCTGGGTGTAGCCAGTTGTAGTGTCTTACAAGATCTTACTATCTTGCCCACTTGTGCAAGGAGAGGTGGTTTCTGGCTGTATATGGGCTCCAAGAACTAACTCAAAAGCTTACGACAAAAAAGCACTGTTTCCTCTCATTCTCTGCCACCCCCCTTGATGAATGAGCAACAGGCTGCTCGAGACAGCCCTTTGAGATAATATAGATGAGCCAAGTGCAGGACCCAAATGAGGTCACATTTTAATCACCAGAGAGTGACATTCACACTTGGGAAGAACTCCTGCACAACAGGCCAATGCTTCCTGTAGGTCCCTGCTAAAACCTGGTTTAACATTTCAGCATGGGACAAAAGTTGTCTGTGAGCATCCTAGAATCCTCTGTCAAATGTATATATATAATTTTTTGGGGTCTTGACAGGTAAACACACTGGAGGCATTGGGAGGATTCCTATTGGTCTCAAAAGTAATTGGATTTGTCCTGATAGAATGGCTATGATGAGAAGGCAGAAAAATAGCTCTCCCATTTCTAGCACATTTGAATAAACTACTTGATGCCCCTATTCATGGCCAGGATGAATTGAAAGGCTTGAACTAAATTACTATGTGTGGCAGCCAGTTGTCCTACTTCTTCTGCTCTGAATCACCTTGACATTCATCCTCCTTGCAGCAAAAATAAAATTGGTGGAGTGACATCAGGAGTGCAGCTGGCACATAGAATTCTAAAATGACAGGATCCTGATGAGTCCAACTGGCATGTTATGCCATCTAATGCTGAGACTAGCCCAATAATACTAACCCCTGAGGAAAACCCCTGTATCCAAAGAAGGATTTATGAAGGCAATCAAGTTTGTTTGGTAATTAATCAGGACCTCCTCCTTAATTGACATGGCAGATCCTCCAGGCAGTCCTAGGACTGTATAAAAGCTCTCAGGATCCTGGACCCTTCTCATCACTTCTCCAGATTTCATCTCCTCTGTGAACTGGGTAAGTCCAATTCAACACAATCTCTCTCTGAACACAGAGATATCAGAGTAGGCTTCATTTCTATTTGAAACTGAGCTTTGACTGGACTCTCTGGAATTCTGATTGGGGGTGAGGGTTTTTTTTTTCAGGAATTCTCTTGTGTTTTGTTCAGCTACGGGAGATTGCAGATTCATGATTTGCAGATGAAGGAGCAAGAGACCAAATGGAAATAGTCACCCAATGTATTAGAGAGAGAAGTAGGACATTTAAATCTTTGCAGTATTATTAGAAAATGGATATACTTATTTAGCTTAACTATATTAGAATGGATATTTGTGCGGCTACCACAGAAAGGGCCAGTCCCTTGGTCTTCTACTTTATTGTGAAGAAACTGATCCTCTTCATTATTGAGGACAGGAGCATGGACTAAGAGGAGAACTGGTGAGATCCAGTCTATCAATTGGTATATTCTTCTGGGCAGAAAAACCCATTGAAGATGTTTCTTCTCTAATGGGGGACTTAAGTCCATTTTACCCCATGTAAGAATCTTATTCCTGTGATTTGTTTTGAGACTAGCAAAGGATATATTTAGGACTCAGGAAGTGTCTTTGAGTCTCAATGCCTGGAAAACTACATTGTCTAAATCTGATATCAAACACCAATGGTTCGATTGTGTGAGGTTAAAGGAGATGGTGATCATGATCCCAGTCAGGTTCATTTTCAGAAATGTCTGAAATGGACCCAGAATCCCTGGTGTCCTTTGTAGATATAGTTACCCTAATTCTAGTCAGAATTGCCCCAACAGACAGTACTGAAAGCAGCTTCAAGGGGCTGGTTTGGAGCTAACTTTAGTGTGAGTGGATGAGAGTAGAGTACTACAGATCCACAGGTATCTGCTTCAGATCCGTGGATATTGGATGTGGATATCCTCAGACAGTTGTTGCAGGTTGGATATCAGATGCAGACTGTATGTTTATCTGCCCAGAGTAGGATAAGGGCAGGCAATGTTGCAGCTCAGCTTCTGAGCTAATCCCTCCCACAGCTGTTCCTTAGCCCAGCTGCAGTGGCCAATCCCCACACTCTGCCAATCAGCTAATGATGGGCACCTGAGCCCAGCCCTTCCCTTCCCTCACTGCCAGCCGCCCAGTCAGATGAATGACAACTGCAAGTGAACAGCCCAGGCAGAGACTGACTAAAAGTTGTTGAGAGCAGGGCTAGGGGAGACTCTGAACTGCGTTGGGAACTGCTTACAACTCCCCCTCCCTCTCTGTGAGTCTCAGCTCAGCAACACTGGGTTCAACCTCAGTGGCCAGTCCCATGCTGGTAATAAAAGACAGCTGCTCTCATTGATCAGCTGAATAGCAGTTGCCTTGCCTTGCACTAAATAGCTCAGTGATCTTAGCCTCAGTGTCCTGGGTCCAGCCCCAGGTGGGATAACAGTAACAGAGCCAGAAGAGGCTCAGAACACATTGAGAGCTGCCAGTTTGCAGTGCCAGACAACAACGGAATGACTCAGGGCAGGGCAGGGGGCTCACCACCATCATCTAGTTCAGCAGTGTGTGGAAGGATCTCCAGCTGTTTGAGTCTCCATCCAGGAAGTGCCAGAGGCCAGTTATTAGGGCAAAAGCTGCTGCTCTCTAATCGTCCAGGAGCTGACACAGGCAGCTGCCCCAGAAGTCATGGCAATTTCACCAGAACTCTATGACGCTGGATAAAATTTATGTTTCAAATAAAAATAATGGTGTTGGCAAAGTTGTTAAACCACTAGATGCTCAGTTATTCTATGGTACACAGGCAGGCAGGAACCCAGACAAATAGTCTGTTCCTAGCCTCAGAGGAGAAGCTGCTGTGAGGCAGGGGTGGTAGGGATGCTGATATACGTAAAAATTGACATCAGATCTGATCAGATGTGGATTGGGTCTGCATCCATATCTGTGGATGCACACAGGGGTCTAGACAAGAGGCATAGGAAGAAGGAACAGTTTCCAATGTCTGGCCACTTACACATGGACTGTGTCCATGCCTCCTCCCTCTTCAGGCTCCTTGAAAACCTTACTATATTCGTAAATGTGGTTGAGGGCTTTTGTCCACCAGGCTTCGCACCTTCTCCTCACACTATTCCCTGCTGTGTCTTCCAGGTGTACCTCCATCACAACAAGATGTTTCCATGCTATCCGGAATGCGGGGTGGCCCGGACCTGTCCCATTACTGGCACCTGCAACCAGCCATGTGTTAGGCAGTGCCCTGACTCTGAAGTGGTGATCAAACCCTCCCCGGTTGTGGTGACCATGCCAGGACCAATTATGAGCACTTTCCCACAGTACAGCGGAGTGGGAGCTGTGGGAGCACCTGTGGTCGGCCCCCGTTATGGAGGCACATTTGGGGGCTATGGGGGCTATGGAGGCTACTATGGTTTAGGAGGCTATGGTGGTTATGGGGGATACTGCGGTTACCCATGCTATGGCGGTTATGGAGGGTATTGTGGTTACCCATGCTATGGTGGTTATGGAGGGTATTGTGGTACTGGAGTATCTTGCCATAGGTACCTGAGTGGAAACTGTGCTCCATGTTAAACAAGCAGCAATATCTTAGGGAAAGGAAAGAACCAGGAAATGAACTGCAATGTATGAACTGACCCTTGACCTTTTGGGCTTGGCTTTCAGAAGCCCTGTGTAAACATGGTTCCCCTTGAACTTAGCATGAGCTGTGTGTGCTCAGCCCTTAGTTTGACAGCCAGGCTTTATAGCTCATGTTCCACTCTGCAATGCTTTCTGCCAGTGCTTGCCCAACTAGGAACTGATTCTCTTCTTCACACATGGGTTCACTGTGGGTTAAATGACAACTGGTTACACTAATGCTGCAGTGGGCAGGAAAGAGGGGCCCAAAGATGGTCCTCAGCTACATTTATCTTTACTGGAAGTGCCTTTTGAGGTGGAAAAGAGCTCTTTCTGGCAGGGAGAAAAAGAATAAGAATATCTATCCTTTCCTTCTATATTTATTTTTAGTCTCTCGTTTTTATCTATGCTATGACAGTTCTGTAATGGAGCCGTTACCTAGTGTTTTGTTGTCGCATTGCCACCTGGTGAGGTAAAACATGGCACTTGAAGAGGTTCCAAGAAGGACTAGTTTGTCAGCCTGTGGAGCTGTGAGAAAGCAAAGACAACATCTTGTTGCAAATGGGTTCCAGCAGGGCACACGATTGCTCCCATCACATCTTGAAATACTGGGATAATGGAACTTTTGTGGCATTCTTTCTGCACTGTTACATTTCTGCTTTTATCTGTGTCTCATAAATGTCACTTGTAATAAAATCTTTGCTGCCTTCTAATGTTGGTCTCTGGTTTTCCTTGTTCCTCATTCCATATTTATAAATGACGCTGGACATAAGTCATGGCTGTGGAGCCAGCAGTAGTAGACATTTCTAAAGCAGCGACACTTGGAGCCCTGGAATGATACTAGACTGTTTCCCTTCTATTGCTTAAGAGCACTGTGGAGCCCCTCCACACAGGAGTTTAATTTCTGCTTCTATTACGTTGTCCATACTTATCTAGATTTTCACTTTAAGAAGGGAACCCTTTCCTTAAGTTTCAAGAAGACCAATCACATGGTTCACTGTAAGCATCGGAGTGACTCTTTGCATGACAGTGATCTGCTCTTTTGGGAGGAAAAGAAAAGTGGGCACCAAAATGCTTCATCAGTGCAAGATCAACTGTTGCCCTTAGTCCTTGAATGGTAGAGCAACTTTCAAGTCAAGTTGTCTTTGCTTCTCAAATCTTTCAAAGTTGGGCTCTTCTGTACAAAACTCCTCTCAGCTGGAAATCTAAAGATCACCCGCCTTGATCTGGCTTGGATGTTTCAGAAGGCATTATTCATACAATGCTGGAGATGAACTCAAAACATCTAGAGTAAAAGCACTGAAATAGGTCACCTTCAGATCAAGAATTGTGGAATTAGCCTCCAATATAGATTTCTCCACTGACGTAACATAACAAAGCACATTCACCATACATGCTCTCAGGGATGAGCTATACAGCCTTTTGTATAATAAAAGGCCTCAAAATATTTTTAAGCAACCAACTGAACTGTGAGAGGTCACAAAGAAGATGGACACCCAGCTATGAGATATTTCAAAAACAGTGTTCCAAAACACATGTAAACATAATTGTAGCAATAGAGTTTAGGTAGGATGTGACAATGACTTCTTTGTCCAAACAGGTAAAATAGTTGCTCTTCCTCTAAACTGTCACTCTGTGGAAAGCAGTGAAGAGCAGAGTGAATCTTCCCCAGCACAGATACATAAATTCTGTTATATTTCCATTTGGTTGGTGGGAAGAAAAATCACAGTAGTTTATGAGAAGAAAGAGAAAATGAGTTAGTTCCATCAGAAGTTTGCAGTGAATGTTGAAAGAGGTTATATGACCCCTCTAAGAACTCTCAATGCCCTGAGCCAGACAGGGTGGTTTTTATTCATTAAGGGCCTCCAAGATGAGATTAATGAATCAAAGGGCATACTGAATATGACCCCTCTAGGAGTTTCTTCTACCCCCTCTCAGTCAGGGTGGGACCCCTGCCTTGGGCGATTAGAGAAAAGAAATGTGTACAAATCAGAATAAGTGTAACATGTGAGTCTAGTCTGACCCTGCCACCTCATCTTTCTGTGTTTGGCAGGCCAGAAGCAGTTCCCTAGGAGTCCCAGTCCCACATGGAAGAGTCCATCTCATTTCAAGAGCATGTGTTTCAAAAACTGTGGAAATGCTGAGAAGAAACATGAACTCCTTTATCTGCCCCATGAGAAGTTCAGAATTTCCTTTAGCTCCTAGGGCCTTTGCTCATGTTTGGAGAAAAGCGCTACATCAATGACATTTCTGAGGAAGATGGACAGGGTATGGTGAGCCCTTTGGCTCGGCTGTTGATAGATACGTCATAATTGAGAACTGAGTGCTCATCAGGCATCCCAGCAAACCCAACGAACTCTTGTCACTGGGAGGAAGGCAAACGGGACCATATGAGATCTTTAAATGAATAATACAAAGTGATGGTTGAGAGTGAGATGTAATGTGTTAAGGAAGTGATCTGGCTGTTGTGTAAATTGAAAAACACGGTGGTTGGGTCTAACAGCTTTTTGTTTTTTGAAAATCTCTCAGCAGTTTAACATTGTCTTTTAGAGGACCCAGAGGCCTCAAAGATCACCACATCACATGGTAAAGATGAAGACGAGCTGCCTCGGTTCTGCTCAATGCTGGTAGAAATCATTGAAGCCGACACCTAGGATGATATCTATGTGGAGTTAAGGAGTCCCCTTGGTGCAGAATGGACTGCGATAGTGCGAAATCATGAGTGTAAAATGGTCATGTGATTTATTGTATGTGCAGCTGTTTATCCTGCTCTTATTCACTGTCTTAGGGAGAAGCTTTTTAAGAATTGTGAGAACTTTGTCATAGATGTGTCAGAGCAAGGACATCATGCCTGTGTGACCTGGACTTCAGAGAATATAGACTGAAAGCTCTGGGACGTGTGCACTTAGATGGGCTTGGAAAGCATATTTAATGCTGTTAGTGCCCTGAGTTATGCTGTGCAATGATAGTGCTTAACTGAGGGAAATTTAGCACAAGAGGCAACTCTGACAGTCCTTTAAAAACTATTACTAACCTGGCAGACACTAGGGATATATCTGCACAGGAGAGATCAGTTAAGCAAGCTTAACAAGGTCAACCTTAAGTTGACTTAAAGTTGACTTTGGTAAGTCAATATAGAGCGTTCACACTTTTGTTAAGTCAACTTCAAAGGGTCCCAACTCCTGTCATCCACATTGGTAGACACTGGCTTGAGTCGACTTCATAACTTAAGCTTAAAAAAGTTGACTTAAGCATCTACACTGCCTTAGTTTAACTTAATAAAGTCATCTTAATGGTTAAGTCGACCTTACCATGTGGATTTATTGAGTCAACTTAAGGAAATGCCATTGGCTCAGCTGTCGATAAAATTGGTTAAGAAAATAATCTGGATGACCTGTGTTTGGAAAACATATTAAGCATTGTGAATGTCTTGGGTTATGCGATGTAATGTTTGTGCTTAACTGAAGAAAAGTTAGCACATGAGGCAACTGTGACAGTTCATAGAATCATAGGGTTGGAAGGGACCTCATGAAGTCATCTAGTCCAACCCCTGCCGAAAAAGCAGGGTTCTTTAAAGTTCTATAAAGACTATTACCCAACTGGAAAACACTAGTTAAGTGAATTAGATTGGTCCTTTGCTTCATACAGAATGTTTCTGAGCCTTGAGAATGGCGAGTGGACGTCCATGCAATACAAAACCTTGGAGCTGTCAATAAAACTATCTTTTGAAATATGCTTTGTGAATCTCTGGTTTCTGTTAGATGGTCTGTGTAGCCCTTAAATAAAGTTGTGATGAGGCATTTTGAAGGGGCTGTATTTCTTTTAAGGAACAGTAGTTGGTAAGAGCCTAGTTATTGTGTCTTTATATCAGGAGACCTATAAAGCTGAAGGGTTTGTGGTGGAATCATGTGAGGGAGAACAAAAGCAAACCACCAAACTAAAGTGTCTGGTACCAAACAAACAGAAATATAAATGGAAAAGGAAAGTTCCTATGTTCTGTTTAATACAGGGGTGTAAAGACCAGTTTAATAAAGAATCCATTGAAATGTTCTAAGAATGAAATGTTTAAATGTGTAGGAGAGGGGCAGTCATGCTGGGCTGAGTTCCTGATGGCCAAGCAAGATCTAGCTAGCTTTGGCCCTCCCATCATGTGTGCAGAGGCCTAACTGGGCTGCTCTTACTCGGGGAGAGTTTAGCCGAGCCACCCAGCGCCCCCCCCCCCGATTAAAGAACTGTCTTCTGTTTAAAATATTTGAGCAGCTGATTAGCTCTTAAAACTTTAAGCTTTTACATCCCTACTTGAGACCTAATTGAGCACAATAGAAGGACTCATCCTCTTCATATGATGATTTCACCACCCCACCCCTCTAAGGCACAATGTTGACCCTATAGTCCTAAGAAATCTGGATTGCTTGGAAGGTAGAAATCTGGTAGAAATCTTGGAAAACTTAAATCTGCTTCCTCTTAATTTGTGCATTATAAAGGTTAAGTTTAGTTTCAATTTTAAATCTGGTTTAAATCTAAGAAGGTTAGAATCTGCTCCCTATTAATTTCTGCATTGTAAACCCAGGGTCAAAGAAGTCCTGCACAATTCTTACGGCCTTAACTCTCTATTGCTGTGTCTACATTGTAAAAGCTAAGTCGACTTTATTAAGTCAACTTAATAGAGTCTACTTAAAGTCAACTTTAATTAGACCTTATTGAGTCGACGTAGCGAGTCCACACTACATTAAGTCAACTGTATAAATTGGACTTTAAATGGGTGCCCTGGCTTAACGTGACTTTACAAAGTCAAATTAGTGGTCCGACTGCACTAAGTCGACTTTATTAAGTCGACTTAGTGAGTCCACATTGCCTTAAGTCAACTTAATAAAGTTGACTTAATGGTAAAGTCGACTTTATAAGTGGACCTTATAAAGTCGACTTTACTGGACCCTACAGTCGACTTTATTGCCCTGCAGTGTAGACAGGGCTCCGTCTAAGTCGACTTAAGGGCCCTTAAGTCAACTTAGACACATAGTGTAGATGTATCCACTGATGTGTTCAGATATGGAATAAAGGGAACCTCACTAACAGTAGAGTTCAGACACACAAGAATCCCTACCACTGATATGTCCCTGTATGGGAGAAAAAGAACCTCAGGGACCCTCAAGTTATAAGACATAGAGTAAGCAGTACCCCTCAAATGCCCATATATGGAATGAAGTGAGACTTTTTGACACTAATTTTATAAGATACAACAGTCCATGACAGGCACCTCAGGATTAGTGTGAGCATTAGCTAACAGCCGTACCATTCTTTTCCTAGATACTTCATTCAGGCTATTATAGTCTGCAATTTTCAGACTTTCAGGGTATGAGGCTGAACTAATGTTAATAAAACTAGAGAATCAACATTATGAAGTGACCTGAGTTGATTGGGGATTGATATCTAGGATGCTGCTCTTTATATGGGATTGATCGTAACTGGTGACAAAGCAATGTCAGAGCAAGGACCAGTCCTCAGAAATCCACCTGTCAAAGGCTGGCACTCACTAGGACAATACTATCCATCCAAATAACAGAGGATCCATGTTATAACCTCCCTAACTGAAGGGGTTGAAATTATGATTTTAAGTAGGCATCAGACAACTGAAAAAGAATAGACAGTAAGTAATGTTCATGTACAGCTGAAATCTACAGCGGCCTTTAAAGTCAGAGGTGTTGTTCGATTCAGCATCTTAATTGACTTTCTGTCCAGAATTTTTGCCACATTAGGTTAAGATTCTTTCCAAGTTCGTCTTCTAGCTTTGCTTGGACTGTGAATTTTCTGGGTTCAAAATCACAGAAATAATCTATTAAATACCAAGTGAGAACTGGTCTGAAACCACAGTGTGCCCAGAGCTCCTTTTTTAAAAATCTCAGATGGTTCCACTCACAGTTTACCTGAAAAAAATCACTGAGACAAATCAAAAAGGCTTCAGTATAGCACAGCATCAGCTGGTACTGACTTTTGCTCATCTCTGCAGTAGCTGTTGTAACAACCTTGGGGAGGAAACGGCTAACTCCCTGGTCAGTGATTCCCAGGAGAGCCAACAGAAATGGAGTAAATTTTTTGAATTTGAGCAGCAGTGCTGGCTCTTTCCTGATTGCTGACAGAAGAGCTCCTGGAAGGATTGGGAGGAGGCCAGAGAGACAGGTCTGAAGGATCCATGGAATCATAGAAACTGGAAGGAAACACGACAGGTCACTGAACGCAGTCCGCTGCATTCATGGCAAGGCCAAGTACCCCCTTAAACCATCCCTGACAGGTGTTTGTCGAACCTGCTCTTAAACACTTCCAATGATGGAGATTCCACAATCTGTCTGGGTAACTTGTTCCAGTGGTTAATCACCCTGACAGTTAGGAATTGTTACCTAATGGCTAGGCTGAATCTCTCTTGTTGTAATTTAAGCCCGTTGCTTCTTGTCCTATCATCTGTGATTAAGGAGGATAATTTTTCTCCTTCTTCCTCTTAAAAACCTTTTAGGTATTTGAAAACTGTTATCATATCCCCTCTTAGTCTGCTTTTTTCTAGACTAAACAAACCCAGCACTTTCAATATTTCCTCATAGGTCAAATATTCCAGACCTCTCATCATTTTCACTGCCCTTCTCTAGACTTTTTCCGGGTTCTCCACATCCTTTTTGAAATGGGGTGCCCAAAACTGGACAGAGTAATCAAGTTGAGGCCTTAGTAGAGAAGAGAGTGGAAGAATTACTTCTTACATCTTACTCACAATAATTCTGTTAAAACACCCCAGAATGATGTTTGCTTTTTTTGCAGTGGTCTTACACTGCTGACTCATATTTAGCTTGTGATCCACTATTACACCCAGATCCCTTTCTGCAGCGCTCCTTCCTAAGAAGCCATTGCGCATTTTGTATGTTTGAAGTGGGTTGTTCAACCCTAAATGGAGTAGTTGGCACTGATTTTTACTGAATTTCATTCTAGTTACCTCAGACCATTTCACCAGTTTGTCCAAATCATCTTGAATTGTGATCCTATCGTTCAAAGGACTCACAGCCCCTCTCAACTTGGTATCATCTGCAAACTTTACAAGTTTGTTCTCTATGCCATTATCTAAGCCACTGATAAAAATGTTGAACAAAGCTAGACCCAATCTAGATGCCTGCCTGACCCCACTCGTTATGTCCTTCCAGCCTGAATGTGTACCATTGATGACTACTCTCTGGGAGCGGTTGCCCAACCAGTTTTTCACCCATCTTATAGTGGCTCCATCTAGTTCGTACCTCCCCAGCTTATTAATAAGAATGTGATGTGAGACCATATCAAATGCATTACTAAAGTCTAGATATACCACATCTACCACTTCCCATCTATCCACAGGGCTCGTTACCACATCACACAAAACTATCAAGTTGGTTTGACATGATTTGTTTTTGACAAATCCAAGCTGACTAGCCCTAAGCACCTGATTCTCTTCTAGATGTTTGCAAACTGACTACTTAATGATCTGTTCCATTATTTTTCCTGGTGCAGATGTTAAACTAACTGGTCTATAATTCCCTGGATTGCTTTTAATTCCTTTTTTGTAGATGGGCACTATATCTGCCCTTTTTCCAGTCCTCCAGGACCTCACCCGTCTTCTGCAATCTTCCAAAGATAATAGGTAATGGCTCAGATAGCTCCCGCGTCAGCTTCTTGGGGACTCAAGGGTGCGTATTGTGAAGCCTCAGTGACTTGAAGACATCCAACTTGTCCAAGTAATTTTTAACTTGCTCTTTCCCTCTTTTAGCTTCTGATGCTATCTCATTCCTATTGCCCTCCTCTACATCAGGCATCCAATTTCCACCAAGCTTCTCAGAGAAGAGCGAAACAAAGAAATTATTTAGCTCCTCTGCTGATTCCACATTTTCATATATTGTTTTTCCCTCTTTGTTGAGGAAGAATCTTATACTATCCTTGGTTCTCCTCTTGTTTGTGATGCATTTGAGGAATGTCTTTTTGTTACCCTTTCTGCCTTCAAATAGTTTGATCTCGGTTTGTGCCTTGGCCTTTTAGATTTCTCCACTACATAATTGTGTTATTTGTTTACAGTCCTCCTTTGTAATTTAAACTAGGTTCCACTGTTTGTAAGACACTCTATATGCATATTATTGAAGGTCTCCTGGTTAAGCCAAGGTGGTCTCTTGCCCTGTTCCTTATCTTTCCTACTCAGTGGAATGGTTAGCTCTTATGCTCTTAATACTCGCTCTTGGAAAAACTGCCAGCTGTCTTTAGTCGTTTTTCCTCTTAGACATTCTTCCCACAGTATCCTTGCCATCAACTCCCCGAGTATCTGCCTTGCCAAAATCTTTTGTTTTTGATCTGGTATGCTCTCTCCTAACATTCCTAAGAACTATGAACTCTACCATTTCATGATCACTTCAACCTAAGTATTGCTTCCATTTTCAAATTCTCAACCACTTCCTTTCTGTTTGTCAAAACCAAATCGAGAATAGCCACTCCCCTAATAGCTTTCCTCACTTTTTGAAATAAAATCTTGTCTTCAGTGCATTCCAATGATTTAGTGGATAATCTGCGCCTTGCAGGTGTGTGTACCCTGACAGATGTCTGGGTAATTGAAGTCCCACATTACCACCAAGTCCTGTGCCTTGGATGATTTTGTTAATTGCTTAAAAAAAGCCTCATCGACCTCTTCTTCCTGCTTGGGTGGTCTATAGTAGACCCCTAACATGAGATCACCCATGTTTTCAGTCTTTTCATTTGTACCCACAGACTTTCAACCTGTCTGTCGTCTATTTCCACCCCAACCTCAGTTCAAACATATATATTTTTGATAAACAAAGCAACTCCACCTGCCTTTCTTCCTTTCCTGTCCTTCCTAAGCAGGCTGTACTCTGCTGTATTAATATTCCAGGCATGAGTACTATCTCATCAAGTCTCTGTGATGCTAACTGTATCATAGTTGTGTTTGGCTATAAGTATTTCAAGTTCCTCCTGCTTATTCTCCATGCTCCTTGCATTTGTATACAGACATTGAATATACTGAGCTGCTTCTCCCCCTCCCAATTCTCTCAGTTCTGATTAAACATTCTGTTACTCCTGCAATTAACATCCTGGCCTTGCCCAACTTCCATCCCTTCCCCAAGGTTGCCCTGATTTTCATTTACCTGGTTTTCACCTACCTGGGGCTTAGGTCACCAGTCTCCTCACACCTAGTTGAAAGCCCTCCTCACTAGGTTAGCTAGTCTATGGCCAAACACATTCTTCCCCTTCCTCAGTAGGCAGACTCCATCTCTTCCTAGCAGTCCGTTCTCTTGGAACAGCATCCCAAAGTCCAGAATGCTAAAGCCCTGCTGATGACACCATCGTTGCAGCCAGGCATTCACCTCCAGGATGCATTTGTCTCTGAGCAGGCTCCTGCCCTTGACTGGAAGGCTGGAGGAGAACACCACCTGTGCACCGAATTCCTTCACCCATACTCCCAGAGCCCCGTAGTTGCCTTTGATATGCTGAAAGTCACTTCTGATGGCATCATTGGTTCCCACGTGGATGAATAGCGTGGAGTAGTAGAAGGAGGGCCAACAAGCTGTTCATAATCTTTCAGATATGGGCCCCTGGCAAGCAGCTTGCTTCCCACAAGGCCATGTCAGTGTGAGAGATGGGTGCCTCCGTCCCTCTCAGAAGAGTGTCCCCCAACCACCGCTGTGACCTGGGCCTCCTGCGATGAACTTCTGAATGTGCCAAAATCAGGGCAAGCTGCAAAACCAGGGACCAAACCTCTAAACCACTGACGGGTGGTACTTAAACCAGTTTTCCAGTCAGCAACAAAACATGCTTCTGATTCCCCATTCTGGTCGTCACCAAGCATAGCAAAATAGAAACAGCCTCCTTGCTGGACATCAGTTCCTATTGTCCCTTCTAGCCACTGGGTCTCTCACAGAAATAGGTTCTCATGACCCCAAAGGGCCAGCCACAACTTCCAGAACAATATAGGCTTGGATCTTACCCAAAATACCATGCTGCCAGCCAATCCGTTAGTAACTAAAACTTAACATTTAATATAAAAGGAAAACAAACAATGGGAGATGTTACAGGGTCAAAGTGAATCACATATGTACAAATGATTTAGAGTCCTTAGAAAGTAAATGCTTAAAGATCCTGTAGTTTGCAGGTTAGTCCCACTCCTCTGGTGTGCACCCAGCAGCAGCAGCAGCAGCGGCAGGGTGGTCTCAGTCCTTTGTTCAGTCCCAGAAGGATAGTTCCAGAGGAGAGTGTGGATTGCAGGCTGCAGACTGAAGACTAAAGACAAAATAGAGATGGGTCTCCGAGTCCTTTCCAGATCAAAATGGAGCTGGGCCACATGGTCAGTCCGGGTAACTGGCCAAGCAGGTTTCTTCTTAGGACCATTCCAGCTGAGACTGCTCCCGATGGGCCATTAATATGACAATAGTTTGCAGATGCCCAGTCTGAGACTGCCTCAGCTCAAACAACTTGGAACACACATAAAACCAATAAGATTCCTAATTTCTAATACAAATATGATATTTACATATAAATCAAATAATCATCCCTAGTTAATTATAGCCTTTTTATTGATACCAAACATGGGACATCTAATATGGATTATTGCAAACATGAAATATAAATATGAAAAATAATCGTAAACAGTCATCTCGACCCATACAGCGTCACAACCACAACCCTATGTTTCTTCCTAGGTGTGGTGGTTGTGATCCTCCGAGCCTCAGGGGTGCATGGCTTCTCCTTTTCCACCTCATCCCTTGTCCGTAGCTCAGCATAATGGATCCTCATCACTACGGAGGGTAGGATGGGAGCAGGGGTAGAGCACCGGCTGCTGCCAGGGCCTTCCTTGTCAAATACGGGCTCAAGTTTGTAACTGACCAAGCATGACTAGCACAGAGACTGTTTAGCAAGATGTGGCCAGGGTAATTCTTTGTTTTGGCTTGCTTTTGGACTCCTCTGTGTTGAGCAAATGTGCCCCCTCCTGCTACCCTGTAACCACCCAAGTTAAATGCCAGAGAAGCAGCTCTCTGTGTTTCTTATCTGTTCTTTTCAATGAAAGAATTTACCCTTTCAACATAAGCTCTGGTTCTGTGTCCTAAGAAGAAAGAGGTTTTATGTGCATGTGCCTCAGACTGCACGACCACCTATTAAGGGGGATTCTGACCCATTTTCTGATGATAGCACAGATGGGGTTCATTTGCTGTCCTGGGGGAGGAAGAAAAGCTATTGAGGGTACCTCACAGGAAGGAATTCCTGGGTCTGCCTTCCTCAGTTGTCAAGGGATGTTTGCATTTGGGTGGTGGCAGCAATAGCACTCCAAGGCCAGAGAATTAGTAGCCTTGGAGAGTTTTAAGACAAGGTGTTAGGGCCAGTTGGTTTTCAGGCCTGTTGCAGGCTGCCATCTTCTGTACTCAGAGTGCCAGAGTGGGGAAGGAGCCTTGACACCTGTGCTTGAGGGGATGTCACAATGAAGGCTATGACAGAATCATCCTGACTACCAGGTGTTAGCACCCCAAAAAGTTGAGGTAGCTTGTGAGTGTTATGCATATGGGAATCCCAGCCTGGCGTGAGCATCAGTTTCTCTAAGAGAAAATTGGCCATGGGATTATTTTAGGTTAAGACCAGTGTTTAGAAGAGTCTTGGGTCGTGAATGATTTTCTAGCGTTGCTAGGGATAACTGCGGGATCTGTGATGGTAATTGTGGAGGACTTACCAAATGAGCTTGATTAGTCTGTTTGGTAGTTACCAAACAAACTGGATTGTTCGGTAGGTCGTCCTTTGGATGCAGCTGATTTTTCCCTCAGGGTTTGTGATTATTCGGCTAGTTTCTGCATTAAAAGGAGAGAAATCCACTTTGCTCTTTTTAGAATCATTCATCTTTAAATTGTATAGGTCAAATGCTTTCCTCATGTCCTGTCATGCCACTCAGTTTGTTGGTGGTGCAATGAGGATGAATATGAGGCTGCTTCCGAGTGGTCTCAGTAACACGACTGGGTGTCGTGAACAGGAATGATGTCCAATAGTTTTCGTTTATGCTTGTTGTGGAGAGAGTCATTAGGCAGTTCATTCTAAATGTGCTGGGAAGGTGGCAGCCATTTCTCTGCCTTCCCAGTACTTCCATTCCCAGTGCTTCACATCCAATTCCCTTTGCGATCAATAGGAATCCTTCTATTATCTCCAGTATGTTTCCTATCCAGAAGTCTTGTCTGAATTTCAACCTTTGTTTAAGGGGTTAGTATGATGTCTGTTAAAAACTTTGCTTCCACTTTGAATTTTCACACTATATTTTCTCAAGAATTAAAGGGAATGTGGGTCTTTGTGATAGAGCCTCTGGCCAGGAGTGAATTGCACTCTGCAGTGGTTAAGTCTTGATCTGATAGGTCATCTAGTCATCTAGTCCAATCCCCTGCCAAAAAAGCAGGACCACTCCCACTAAATTATCCCAGCCAGGGTTTTGTCCAGCCAGGCCTTAAGCATCTACAAAGACGGAGATTCCAGCACCTCCCGAGGCAGCCCATTCCAAAGCTTTACCACTTTCCTAGTAAGAAAGTTTTTCCTAACATCCAGCCTTGACGTCCCCAGCTGCAACTTGAAACCATTGCTCCTTGTTCTGTCGTCTGCTACTACTGAGAACAGCCGAGCTCCATCCTCCTTGGAGCACCCCTTCAACTAGTTGAAGGTTAGTGTCTAATCCCCCCTCAGTCTTCTCTTCTGCAGGCTAAATAAGCCTAGTTCCGTCAGTCTTTCTTCATAGTTCTTGTGCTCCAGACCCTTGATCATTTTTGTTGCTCTCTGCTGGACTCTTTCTAATTTGTCCACATCCTTTTTGTAGTGGGGAGCCCAAAACTGGACATAGTATTCCAGATGTGGCCTCACCAGTGCCAAATAGAGGGGAATGGTCACATCCCTCAAGCTGCTGGCAACACTTCTTCTGATGCAGCCCGGTATGCCATTGGCCTTTTTTACAGCAAGAGCACACTGTTGACTCATCTCCAGCTTCCCATCCACCAGGACCCCCAGGTCCTTTTGTATGGTGCTGCTACTTAGCTGATTGCTCCCCAGCTTGTAGCAGTTCCTGGGATTTTTCCATCCCAAGTACAGGACTTTGCTCTTGTCCTTGTTGAACCTCATGAGATTTCTATTGGCCCACTGCTCCAATTTGTCGAGGTCTCCCTGAATCCTCTCTCTGCCCTCCAGCATGTCTACGGTTTCCCCCAGCTTTCACATTATAACAGGTAATTTGACTTCACCCTTCCTCTGTATGCTGTTTCCTGGAGTGTGAATCCTTACAGATGCTCTGATTTGCTGTTGCAGTATGACCTGATCCCATGTCTTACACTCCCCTGCATTTATTTTCATCCAATTCTGTATGTCCACACATACATCATTATTTCGAAATAAGTTAATTCGAATTAAGGGAAAGCCTGCTTTCAAAACAGCTGTTATTTCAAAATGGTGTTGTTTCAAAACAACATGTCCAAACGGCGTTATTTCAAAATGACCATTTTGAAATAACAGCCATTTCAAAATGAATGGGGTTTAAGCTGTTTCAAAATGATGGTTCTTATTTCGAAATGACAGAGCCTGTCATTTTGAAATAAGGAAACGTTGTGTAGACATTCAGTTTTTTATTTCAAAACAACCAGTGTTGTTTCGAAATAAAGACTCGTGTGGACATACCCTAAGCTCTTCCTCTTCAAAGCGTCTGACAGTGGGATATTCTCCCATGAAAGCTCAGGTGATAAATAAATCTGTTAATCTTTAGGTGCCAGAAGCCTTCTTGCATTTTTTGCTTTACTAAACTAACACGGCTGCCCCTTTGGAACTTTGAGATCAGTGTATCCCAGTGGGAATGAAGTCCTTCAGTTCTGTATAATGAGATATAGGGTAGATTCTCTCACTAACATTACCTTTTTTATGCGTGAGAGGACTTACAGATGTGTACCTTTCCAACTCGGTCATGTACCATGTCAGCCTAAAAATACCAACATAGAACAGAAATGGGAAAAGAAATTTACAAGGCAATATAAGTCTGCAGCAGTGTGAATACACACCATTGCCTGGATATAAAGGCAGTTCAAGTGTACGGCAATGTTTTCAACTGCTGACCATTGATCACATTTAGCTCAGAGGATGTTTGACCTAGGAATTCCTCCAAACTCTCTCTCTCTCTCTCTCACACACACACATACACACACACACAAGTAGTGTGATATTTGACATTCCTTTTGCTTGTGTTTTGTACAGAGAACAAGAGGGGGCAAGGGTGCCTGTGTCAGGGGGCAAGGCAGAGCGTGGGGAGTAAGGCAGGACAGGGGAGCAAAGAAAAGAAACACCATTCTGGGGTGTAATAACAGGATTATTGAAAGAAAGACATGGGAAGTAATTCTTCTGCTCTACTCCCCCCTACACCTGAATTGGAGTATTGTGTCCAGTTCTGACAACCTCATTTCAGGAAAGATGTGGACAAATTGTAGGAAGTCCAGAGAAGAGCAACATAAATGATGATTGGTCTGGAACACTTGATTTATGAGGGAAGATTGAAAGAGCAGGGTTTTTTATTCTGGAAAAGAGAAGATTGAGAGGAAACAAGAGAACAGTTTTCAAGTCCCTAAGAAGTTGTCACCAGGAGGATTGAGAAAAATTGTTCTCCTTAACTGCTGATGACAGGGCAAGAAGCAATGGGCTTAAAATACAGCAAGGGAGGTTCAGCCTTGGGATTAGGAAAAAATTCCTAACTGGGTAACTACTCAAATAAGTTGCCCAGCCAGGTGTTGAATGTCCATGATTGGAAGAGTTTAAGAGAAGGTTAGACAAAATCCTATCAGGGATGGTTTAAGCGGGTACGTGGTCTTGCCATGAGAGCAGGGTACTGGACTCGATGATCTCTTATGGATTCTTCCAGTTTCTGTGATTTTACATTTCTATAAGTGTAAGAATGAGAAATAAAGCACCTACTCAGTGACTACTCATGGCACAAGGTCCCTATTGGTTCTGAAATGCATTGGACAGTTCCCATTTTAGACTGGTGAATATCCTACTGCAGCATTAATGAAGTCAGTTGACTGACACCTGGAATGTTCTGGCCTATAAACTTCTCAGACGAAAGAGAGCTGAAGGCTGTAATGTGCATGTTATAGCATGGGGAGTTAAGAACAAACTTTTGGGCACCCAGAGGAAAAAGTGACACTACCTGATGTAGTTATGAAAGTTTGATCTGAAAGCAATTAGCCCTCAGAAACAAATGGCCTCTGAAGTCCTATAGGCACCGGGTGGATTTCAAAGTGGGAGCTTTGAGTATGATGGTCAGTATCTCCTATCTCTTGGTGAGGGGTTGTTGTTCGCTCCCAGGCTTGGCTGAGGACAAGATCCTTCTTTTCCTCATTGACAAAATTGCCATTGGTTTCTAATTCCTTCTGTGTGTCCTTCATGGGGATCTGTGTGAGTCTGCGCAGGACACACTCAAAGGGGATCATGATGTGGGCACTGGGGAAGTCATCACTGGGGTCCAGACCCATAACCTAGAGTTTGACGGCAAGTGGTCACTGACAGAAGAAGTGTTTAGCTCACTGTGGTCCTTCAATAGAGCTGGGCAGGAGGCCTGGGACGTGTGTGAAACATTATGAACATCCTTCATGTCCCAGGGATACTGTGTGTGGTGCCTCATGCCATGTGGCACTATGAGGCAGTCAGAGCAATATCAAGCCATTGTCCATTCAGGGGCTTTTTAACAAGAATTGCAATGTGGAGAGCATTGTGTCACATCGGCTATGTCTACACTACAGGGCTCGGATAAGACGGCTTAATAAGATCTACTTTAAGCTGTCTTAAGGTAGACCTTATTAAGTCAGTTTTGCACGTCCACACTCAAAATGCTAGGAGACTGCCCACGTCCACACTGGCAGCTGCTAGGTTGCCATAAAAGTGGTGAATTGTGGGTACCTGGACCACAGTGCACCACAGCAAAAGTGCCTCTCTCTCCCAGCCATGCCTTTATTTCTATACTATGTGGGAATGTAAACACGTCTCTTTTATTTTGAAATAACATTGGCTATTTCAGAATAAAAAAGAATAGGTCCACATGATGCATTCTTAGTTTGAGATGATGGGCTCCATCATTTCGAAATAGCTTAAACCTACTTTAAATCAAAACGGCTGTTATTTCAAAATGGTTATGTTGAAATAATGCCATTTAGACGTGTTATTTTGAAATAACCATTATTTTGAAATAACACTTTTGCCCTTCTCCTTCCAAGGGTGCCTTCCTTTTAGCCGATATTGGGTGAGGGCATGGCCTGGGGAGAGGGCCATATTGCCACACCTCCCATGGTGCCCCTCTCCTAAAGCGAAATAGCAAGTCCTGTGTTTGGACATGCTATTTTGCTTTGAGCTTTTCCCTTAATTCAAATTAACTTATTTCAAAATAAGGACTTTATTTCGAAATAACTCATTTCGAAATAATTTATTTCAAAATAACGATGAAAGTGTAGACATAGCCTGTGTGGCAACAGGGAACCTGGGGAGGTCAGGGAACCTGAGGTAGCCAAGTGATGTGCCAGCACAGCACTCGACACCCTCCCTGTGGTGCGCAGACTCCTCCAGCTCTGGAACAGGTGCTGCACAGCACCTGACAGTGAAGGGGCAGAGCACAGCAGTTGTTAGGATTCAAAGTCTGGGAAACAGCCCGTGGAGGAAGGTGAAGTCAAGTTACCTGTTATAATGGGAAAAAATAATCCATAGTCAGGATTTAATCCTGTTTTCACACAATCTAATCTAAAAGAAATGGCAACTTTCTTTTTCTTTCTTTCTTTCTTTCTTTCTTTCTTTCTTTCTTTCTTTCTTTCTTTCTTTCTTTCTTTGTGCTATTTGCCAGTCTTTGAATCTTAACAACTGCTTTGATTTGCTATTAGAGTGTGACCTGATCCTATGTCTTGCACTCCCCTGTATTAATTTTCTCCCATTTTGTAAGTTCCCTGATCTTCAAAACTGTCTGATGAAATGGGATTCTCTCCCATGAACGCTCATCTAATACATACATTTGTAAGTCTTAAACAGTGCCTCCAGACTCCTTTTTTTTTACAACAGTCTGGGGGACGGTCCTCTGAGAAGGGGGGACACACAGGGTTGGGCAGAGAAGGGCACAGAGGGGAGACACCCAGAGTGGGGGGAGACACCCAGGGTTTGGCAGAGAAGGGCACAGAATCGAGCTGAGAACGAGGGAGATGCCAGATCTGGTCGGGGAACATGGGGAGTTTGGCTGTGTTGCACACAGCTGGGAATGCTCTCAGCTGTGCTGTGCCTTCTAGCCAGCCCCCATGTCCATGTTTTCTGTGGTTGGGAGGTCAATTAAGTTGACTTAAGGCAGCTCCCCCTCCATGTTGCCTTAAGTCAACTTAATAAAGTCAACTTTATAAACAGAAGTTCCAAAGTTGACTTTAGTGATGAGGAAAGTCTACTTTAATCCCCTAAAGTCTAGACAGTGCTTTGTTTAAGTCGACTTAAAGGCCCTTGAATCATCTTAAACACACAGTGTAGACATAGCCATTCACCTTAAATAGAATTAGATACTTGTAGTGAATTAATCGTTTCTGCAGGAAGCTCTGAACCTTACACATGATATTCCAGAATCCTCCACATGGTTTTGTTTTGGTGTAATTTGTGAATTTGGGAATAGCACACTCAGTGTGTATGCAATATCCTTGAGAAATCAATTTTTGGTCTTTCCATATAAAATAGAAATGGAGATTGTTGCCACTAACCTGATTAGCAAATGGGCGGTGAATAAAAGGATTAATTTAATTGAGTTTTCTTGGTGGATACACAGTGAAGACTTCTGCCCACCGTGAGTTTGAAAACATAGAGGGAGGACCAAGGAGAACCAGAAGACTGATAATGTGTTGCAGCACACCTTTAATCCGAGAGATATTTGCAAAACACAGTTACAGAAAGAAATACTACAGAGCAGAAAGAATGCAATTCCAGTGTTTCAAGAAGGTCTGGGATGGCTCACCTACCTCAGTAGGACTCATTTCACAGAACATGTACTTTCTAATTTTGTTACAGGTGCAGAAGTCAACAAACAAGTAATTTACTCTACTACTTCAGGTTCCTTGTTTTACCCCATTTGGTGGGAAAGGAAAAGGAGAGCACTAGGGAACTGCTCCCTTATAGAGCTGCCATCACAAAGGTAAAAGTGAGACTGTAAAGTTCCATATGGATGGAAAAGATAGAACATGCAGCACCTTGTTCTCACTGGAAGCAAGGTCTCTTTTAACCCCTGAAAAGGCATTTCGAGGGATAATAGAAGTAACCAAGGCCTATCCTATCATTCCCTATTTCCATCCAAATTTGCAGTTAGTGTAAACAGCCTGAGTGTAACAGACAGTGGGTCCAAGGGTGAAGAAGAGAATCAGAATATGGCTGGCAAAGCACTGGCAGAAAGCACCACAGAGCATAATAGGAGCAATACAATCTGCTTGTCAGATCAAGGGCTGAACAAACATAGCTCACACTGAGTTCAAGGGGAGCCATGTTTGCACAGCGCTTTGGAAAGTCAGGCCTGAAAGGGCAGGGGTGAATCTGTATCTTGTCCATTTTTATGGCTTCTTTGTTTTGTCATGGGCATTCCAGCTGGGTTTAACATACCCCGCAGAGGCCACCTACGTACTTACCACCATATCCCCCATACCCGCAATAGCCTGGGTAACCACAATATCCTCCGTAACCGCAATATCCTCCATAACCACCATAGCCTCCTAAACCATAGTAGCCTCCATAGCCCCCGTAGCCTCCGTAGCCCCCCGAACCGAATGTGCCTCCGTAACGGGGGCCGACCACAGGTGCTCCCACGGCTCCCACTCCGCTGTACTGAGGGAAAGTGCTCATGATTGGTCCTGGCATGGTCACCGCAATCGGGGAGGGTCTGATCACCACTTCAGAGTCAGGGCACTGCCTAACGCATGGCTGGTTGCAGGTGCCGGTAATGGGACAGGTCCGGGCCACCCCGCAGTCTGGATAGCATGGAAACATCTTTCTGTGATGGAGGTACACCTGGAAGACACAGCAGGGAATAGCATGAGGAGAAGGCGCAAGTTTTGGTGGACAAAAGGCTTCAATCACCTTTACTAACATAGTTAGGTCTTCAAGGAGAGTGAAGAGGGAGGAGAAGTGGCCTTAGTCCCTATGTTCATGGCTATGGATTTGTTCATATTCACTTTTTCTATGGCTCTTGACCATTTGCAGTAATCCTGCTTCCCAACCAATCTCTTTCTACCTGTCTCAGTGATTGTGTATTGGAAAATACCTGAGTAGAACATGTGTAACTATTTCCATCATACTTTCCAGAGGGGGAGCCCGGTTGGTCTAGTTCAGCAAAACAAACAGGGATCGCTGTGAAACTTTTCAAGATAAGAAATTAATGTCTCATGAGCTTTTGTGTGTACCATCCCACTGCATGAGATGCATGAAATGGAGGTTATAGTATGGAAGGAGAAGGAAATCAGCAGAGAAGCATAAGTCACAAGGTCGGCTCTATTTCTATAATGAACCCTTGACATTTGACATCCATTTGAGACACTTCTGAAAGGGAACATGGCTGGAAAGATGATATCACGTTCTTTCCTCTGAGACCTTAACCTCTCCATGCAAAGCAATTGACTCTGGTATGAGATTTGGCTCTTTGGTTTTCCAAATGTTGAGAATCACCACAGCCTACTGATTGTATTGCTTTTCTCCAAACAAATCCCTGAGGACAAAGATCCTGTATGGGGTATAGCAGATGCAAGTTCCTCAGCTGAGGAAGAGCGTCTTCGATGAGTATTTCAGCCCTGAAGAACATAGGAATTGCTAACCTGGAACTTACCAGATGTCATCTGAAACAGTTCTCCATCCCCAATAGTGAGGAGCTCCTTCAGAATAAAATAACAGGACCGATACTTTCTGGACTAACATGGAAAAGATTCTTGGTAAGGTAACCAGTGAAGTACGCCTAAGGAACTTTCTGAAGATACTGCAGAGATTCAAATGCCCTGATTCTATTTCTGATTCAAAGGAAATATATCTCCTAATTGCATTTCTTGCTCTTAAAATCCTCTTTTTAGCTTTAGATCATGGATCTGCTATCTCCTGGACCTGATTTAATGCATAAGATAGCTATGGAAGAACACACTTACTCCAAATACATATCAGAGAAAGTACCTGCAAGATTCAGTCTTAAACAGAAGTATAACATACTGTGACATCTCAATGTTTTAAAGGAGATTGAGTTGAATTCCACTTACCCCGTTCACAAATGAGATGAAGTATGGAAATGTGTTTGGAATCTCCCTGAGCCGTGAGAGCTTTTATACAGTTCAAGGACTGCCTGGAGGATCTGCAATGGCAATTAAGGAGGAGATCCTAATTAGGTAGCTTCCACCCCCCCCCCCAAACCCTGGTTTGGCTTGGTAAATCTTCCTTTGGATGCAGGTGTTTCGCTCAGGGCTTGTGTTTATTGGGTCACCTTCAGCATCATATGGTGTTGCATGAATGCTGCACTCTTTGGAATCCTTTCATTTGTAAATTATAGGGTCCAGCTGCTTTCCTTCTATCATTTCAATGACTTTCATGGTACTGTAATTTGGATGAATGTCAAATGGTTTGACAATGGAATCAGTATCAGAACTGGGTGTCCAGGACTGGGATCCACTTAAATCTTTTCAATTCATGCTGGTTATGGTTAGCACAGTGGGAAGTTTATCCAAACCCCACTAGGAAAAATGAGCCATTTTTTCTCCCGTATTGGCTGCTCCATTCCTGTAGGGTCATATGAACTTCTATTTGTGGTCAATGGAAATCCTTCAGTTGCCTCCACCTTGTTATCTGTCATCATCTTAATTCTGAAATTCACCCTTTAGAGGGAGTGGGGATCCCAGGGTCCCTAGAGACAACTTTAGTTCCAGTTTGTTTCTTGGTACTTGACGATTGTTCACACTTGGGGAAAAAATAGTTTCAGCCAAGAGGAACCCCTTGAATAATGAGAGCAAATATTATGTGTTCCAGAATGAACTTCTCTAAAAGTTACTTTCAGCTTGATGACTTATTTGAAAGTCATGAATGGTAAGAGCCCAGTGGGGTTCAACCAAACCCTGGCCTCCAGCTTGAACCTTGAAGAGTGGAGCCCAACTGAGGAAAAACTGGGAGGGAGGAGGTCTTGTTGACGGGGTTGTCCTGCACAGAACAGACACACATTATATCATGAGGTTCCCTTTCAGATGAAAACTTTGTGGGCTAAGTCCATTCCTGCTATTATTTGACCAATTTCATTGATGCTTCAGTAGACTATTCACAAGCCTAGAATGGGAACTGTCCAATGGAGTACAGGGGCAACGATAAGCATTTGGCCTAAGAAATAACTAGGAAGTACGGAATCTACATGGAAAGATAGATGTTACATAGATTGTCTCCAGTGTTTGCTGGGTAAAGTGTCTGCCTTCAGTCTGAAATTGTGGGAGCTGTCCTTGAGGTCTCCTTCCAGTCAATCCTTACACTTTGCTATAGATGTTTAAGGCAGGCTTAGAACCTGTGCCTCACAGTTCTGAGTGGAAGAAACTAATCTGCATGGGTTTAGTATTTGCATGAGCGCAAAGAATACATTAGCATAAATACACTTTGGGTGCAGGGCAATATGGGTAATGGGATTTGGGGTTGATCTGATAAATCTGTGGATGTCTGTAATTCTACTGAAGGGAAATATGAAATACTGTCTTTGGTGATAGGCTACTCTCTGATTGTTCCAAATCTGTTTGGGTTAGTTAAAGGGTAAAAGCTACCCTTAGATAAAAAGAGATTTGTAAGAGAGGCCATTGCTTGTTTCAGCCTGGAAAGTTAAGACAAGGAAATGGTTTACATTTATACTTCTAGAATTATGCTTGAGGCATTTTGTTTTACACCCCCCCGCCACCCCGTCTGTACTATCAATTGACAGATCTGGGAGGGCTTCTTTTGAGGCCTTTCCTTGTTATTTTAATGGAATTAGCTGTTTGCAGGTACTTGAGGTTTAAGAGCTGAAATCACAGAGAGAGGCAAACCCTCTCTCTCTGAGCTAAAATCACTGCAGAGGAGTAGCAGATGAAGTGACCAGTGGGTGAAGCCGGCATATGGTGAGACCAGCTAGCGGCAAGCTGAACAGCACGAGTATCTGGTGGGTGGAACTGCTGCACAGTGAAAGCAGGCAGCAGCAAGCTGGGCAGTGTGAGTAACCGGTGACTGAAGCTGATGTATGGTGTGAGTGGCAAGCTGGGTGGGACAAATGACCAGTGGGTGGAGCTGGTAGACAGTGGTGGACCCAGTGGACAGTGAAAGTGGTGAGCCAGGTGGCGTGAGTGACTGGTGGATTGAGCTGACAGACAGCGGGTGGAGCCAAGGGATGGTGCTAGTGGATGGAGTGAATGACCAGTGGTTGGTGCCAGTGGACAGCTGGCATGAAAGACACTCCCTACATACCCTAGGCTTGGTTGGGAGCCTAATTAGCACTGATTCTCCAGATCAGTTCCGATTTTGCTAGTGAGTTTCCATTTGGTGTTATGATATGTGGAATCATGTTGGAAGCCTGATTATCACTGATTCCCCAGATCAGTGTGGGTTTTGCATTAAGTCTTGTATGTTCTATTATGTGGTGTGGGTTGTTGGGAACCTTGCTCTGTCCTGATTTTCTAGATCAGTGCTGAATTCTGTTGGCCTTTTACATTCTTGTTTTACTACTAGTAGAAGTTCTGTATGCTACACTCAGACTTGTGCTTGTGAGTGGGGAAGCATTACCCTTTTGGGGTGCCGAGGGAATAGTGCATAATTTCCCAGAAGACTGGGTGGGGGCTCGAGCTGGTTGGTGCTGTAGCATTACTTGGCAACCCCTAGATATGGAACCCGGCCCTTGTTCTGCCAGCCTGCCCTGGCAGAAGGGTTACAGATGTAAAATGAGTTGCGCTAAAGTACCTGGAAGTGCAATAAAAAAGCTCGACTTTTGCAGGCCAAGAATCAAGGACGTGGCACTGGAATGACATCTGAGACCTTGCTGTATAGTTTTAAAAGAAACTAATCTTTAATACTGGACTAATTAATGGAAGAAAAATTATTATAGCTCTAGCAATACACTTCTCTGTCCATATAAAACTTGATGAGTGTTTGTGAAGTGCTTTGAAATGCTTAGATTAGAGGAAGTCTTGGACTATCCACCCTGAGTGTTATAATTATTTCTCCTTGACATGGAGCTAAGCAGAGGCAAATTGTGCGGATGGTCTAACAGGAAGAGATTGGGAGACTCCAAAAAAAATCCCAATGGCTGGGATTGCTCATGCCAAATCCCAATTTATATCTCTGGGACCCTGCTGGAAACTAGCTAGCTTCCAAATATGTCTCTAACTTGAGAGTAACACTAACACGGGCTCATTCTGGAATACTTTTCGTTTTGGTTTCATCAATTTCGGGCAAATTTGGGATGAAACCTCTTCAGATCTAATTGTAAACAATGATCCACAATTGAGAGTTTAGTAATGCATTTTAAATTCTTGTATTTGAAAATATTTTTTTCAGGGGTGGCTATTCACACTTGAGCAGACTTAAATTGTCTCATACCAAAATTTTTCACATCTGAATTGTATTAAAAGATTTTCTTTTGCACATTACACATGGAGACGCTTGAAAGGTACAATGCTGTAATTCCTTTGGACCATTGTTATCTTCATTTATGAAGTAGGTGAAGTTGGAGAGGGATCCTTCTCTGTACATACATCTGAAGAAATGCATTCTACTTGGTCTACTCTGTCCTTTAGAGGGATGAGTGTGAATGAAAACTAACAGATACAGTGCACTTGGTGACTTACCCCAATGACTGCTATGACTCTTATTTTTCAAAATTTGGCAGTCATCCGTGACTGCTAATGAATAAACAAAATTTTCTTAGCTCCTAATGAAGGACCAGATCCTCAGCTGGGGTCAAATGGCTTCCAGTGAGTTAGCTTCTATGGAGCATTGCTAAAGGCATGTATTTGCAGCCAGCTAGTTCTATGGAGATCAGTGCAGCCAGAGTGAGTGAGTGGATCCTATAGACCCATTCAATGAATTCTAGATGCAAAGTCTGGTAATTCACCTCCCTGAGAGACACAAGGCTGGATCAATGAGAGGATATATTTTCCATTGACCAAGAGCAGCAGAGCAGATGAAGAGAAGCATCTTCAGGGGGCTTCTGCTGAGAAGAACATTCAGAGTTGCTAGACTGGCGCGTGCCGGCAATCATTTTCATCCATTCTTCCTCTGCAGTTATGGGAAGTAAAAGGTGCTTTGGAAGAAATTGGAGGATCCTAGAACTGCGTTAGTTTAGGAAAGTTTCATCCTAGTCCCTCTAAGAGAAAAATGGCCAAGAGATTATCTTAAGAAAAGGTTTTACAATAGCCTTGAGTCATGAATGACTTTCTCCCATTGTTAGGGCTTCCTGGAGGGTCTGTGATGCTGGCTGTGGGGCAGTTATGAAATGATTTTGATTAATTTGTTTGGTAGTTATGGAACAAACTTGATAGCTGTGTCAAGTCTTCCTTTGGATGCAGTTTTTCTTCCTCAGGCTTTGTGGTTATTGGGCTAATCTCTGCATCAAATGGTGAGGCATGCATGCTACACTCTTCAAAATCCTTTCATCTTAAAATTGTGTGGGTCAACTGGATTTCTCATGTCATTCCATAGAACTTGCTAGCGCTGCAATGAGGATGAATACCTGGCTGATTTTGAAAACTATCATTTTCAGAGCTGGCTGTCATGAAGGGGAACCATGTTCAGCTGTTTCAATTCATGCAAATCGTGAAGAAGGTCATGGGCAGTTCATTCTACATTTGTTAGGAAGAAGGGATCCATTTCTCTGCTTTCCCACCACCTCCATTTCCAGTGCATCAAATCCATTCCCTTTGAGATCAATGAGAATCCTTCTATTGCCTCCAGTATATTTCCTGTCAGCAGTCTTCTCTGAATTTCAGCCTTTGGTGGGGGGCTAGTGTGATGCCTAGAAATAAATTTACTTCCTCTTTGAACTTTCAAACTAGGTTTTCTCAGGAACTTAAGTGCAATGTGGGTCTGCGATGGAACCTCTGTCCAGGGGTGAATTTCACTCCGTGGTGGTTAAGACTTGGTCAAACATTAGCCCTGTATTTTTGTTACCATTGCTGTCTCACAAGGCTGTCTGGAACAGATTTTTTTAAAGAGTGAAGTGGAGGGATGCCAGAGACTGTGAGGAAGTTGTGCTCTTTAACAGAAAACTTTAAGGTTTTAGCTCGATGTTTCCTTCTGTAAGAATCCAAGAAACAGAGTTCTTGTTAGACTAAGAAACTTTGTTGCCCTTTGTTAGAAAGTGATGGCTTATTTACACTTTGCCTTAGTGATGGGTTTTTATGTTTGAGCAGCTTTAAATTGTCCTGGGAAAAGGTTTTTCCCATTTCCATTCTGGATTAAAGAGTTTAATTCTTAACTTGTACGGGAACAATCATGAAATGTGCGTTCTTGTAACTTTTTGGACTGCTGTTATACTCATACATAAAGAAGGCAATGTCAGAGACAGAACCTACCCTGTAGCTTGTTTCCTAATCCTGGAAGAAGTCATTATTATGAAATTACTTTAAAGCATTGGCAAGAAATGTGTTGTCAAGCAAGTTAAAGGTAGTGCAAATAGTGCATCCATCTGTAAGGAGTAATAAAGATCTTTGTGGGTGGGGGGAAACCCACAGAAACCATGATGGCACAGGCCCTTCCCTTAATCAGGTTATGGTGATGTAAAGCCACACAATTTTGGGATGTTTCAATTACATTCCGATTGAGTTTTCCATTTGGTATTTGATAGAATATTTTTAGTGGCAAACTTAGGTGCTTTTCTCAGGTAAATCAGCAGATTTGCTGCAACTTGAAAGAGTTTTAATCTCTTAAGATCAAAGGAGGATGCTTCTGCCTCCTTCCTTGCCTATGTAATCCATCTCTGGGGTTATAGTTCATATTTCAAACAGTGTGTTATGCCAGGAATGTTTTCTGCACTCTGCCCTGTGGTTGGTCAGACTTTATTTCACAGCTGGTCCCACAGCCATCTTTTCTTTTTTTCTTCCTGGCTTGGGCTCCCAGCTGGGTGTAGGAAGTTGTACTGTCTTACAAGATCTCACTCTTTCCTGCTTGTGCAAGGAGAGGTGGTTTCTGAGTTTCTATGGGCTCCAGGATCTAACTCAAAACCTTGCTACAAAAGAGCACTGCTTCCTCTCACTCTCTGCCATCCCCCCTTGATGAACGAGGAAGGGGCTGCTCTTGACAGTCCTTTGAGATAGTATAGATGAGCCAAGTGCAGGACCCAAATGAAGTCACATTTTAATCACCATAGAGTGATATTCACACTTGGGAAAAAGTCCTGCACAAGGCCAATGCTTCCTGTAGGTCCCTGCTAAAACCTGGTTTAACATTTCAATGTGGGACAAAAGTTGTCCATGAGCATCCTAGAATCTGCTGCCAAATGTGTGAGTATCAGTTTTAGGGTTTTATCAGGTAAATGCATGGGAGGCATTGGGAGGACTCCCATTGATCTTAAAAGGAATTGGATTTGTCCTGATAGCAATGACTATGATGAGAAGGCAGAAAAATAGCTCTCCCATTTCTAGCACATTTGGAATAAACTACTAGATGCCCCTTGTCATGGCCAGGATGAATTGAAAGGCTTGAACTAGATTCCTATGTGTGGCAGCCAGTTGTGCTATTTCTTCTGCTTTGAATCACCTTGACATTCATCCTCCTTGCAGCACAAATAAAATCAGTGGAGTGAGATCAGGAGTGCAGCTGGCACATAGAATTCTAAAATGACAGGATCCTGAAGAGTCCAACGGGCATGTCATGCCATATGATGCTGAGACTAACCTTATAATCCCAAGCCCCGAGGAAAACACCCGTGTCCAAAGAAGGATTTATGAAGATAATCAAGTTTATTTGGTAATTAATCAGGACCTCCTCTGTAATTGACATGGCAGATCCTCCAGGCAGTCCTAGAACTATATAAAAGCTCTCAGGATCCTGGACTCTTCTCAGCACTTCACCAGATTTCATCTCCTCAGTGAACTGGGTAAGTCCAATTCAACACAATGTCTCTCAGAACACAGAGATGTCAGAGCAGGCTACATTTCTATTTAAAACTGAACTTTGACTGGACTCTCTGAGATTTTTATTAGGGGAGAGGGTTTTTTTTTTTTTTTTTTTTTTTTTAAGAGTTCTCTTGTGTTTTGTTCAGGTACAAGAGATTGCAGATTCAGGATCTGCAGATGAAAGAGCAAGAGGCCAAATGTAAATAGTCTCCCAATGTATTAGAGAGAGAAGTAGGACATTTAAATCTTTACAGTATTTTTAGAAAGTGGATCTACTAATTTAACTTATCTACATTAGGACGGATATTTGTGAGGCTACCTCAAAAAGGGCCAATTCCTTGGTCTTCTACTTTATTGTGAAGAAACTGATCCTCTTCATTATTGAGGATAGGAGCATGGATTAAGAGGAGAACTGGTTAGATCCAGTCTAGCAATTGGTATATTTTTCTGGGCAGAATAACCCCTTGAAGATATTTCTCCTCTAATGGGAGGCTTGAATCCATTTTACCCCAGTGTAAGAATCTTATTCCTGTGATTTGTTTTGAGAAGAGGAATGTTCTATTTATGACTCATGAAGTGTTTTTGAGTCTCAATGCTTGGAAAATTAAATCGTATAAATCTGATACTAAACTCCAGTGGTTTGATTGTGCTGAGGTTAAAGAGATGGTGATCATGATCCCAGTCAGGTTCACGTTCAGAAATGTCTGAAATGGACCCAGAATCCCTGGTGTCCTTTGTAGATATAGTTTCCCTAATTCCTGTGAGAATTTTCTAACAGACACTTAGGGTATGTCCACACAGGGTTCTTATTTCAAAACAACAGAGGTTGTTTCAAAATAAAAATTCTCATGTCCACATGACGTACCGTTGTTTCAAAACTGTTAAATCTGCTTCAATACTGAAATAGCTGTTATTTCAAAATGGCTGTTTGGAAACAACGGTGTTCGGACACGTTGTTTTGAAACAACTGTTTCAAAACAACATGTCCGAATGGCCTTATTTCGAAATAACCATTTTGAAATAACAGCTGTTTCGAAAGCAGGCTTTCCCTTAATTCGAATGATCAAACTGTTAATTTGAATTAACTTATTTCGAAATAACTCATTTCAAAACGTGTTATTTCAAAATAATGGTGTATGTGTGGACATGGCCTTACTGACAGAATCTTCAGTGGGCTGATTTGTAGCTAAATTTCGTGTGGGTGCATGAGAGTAGAGCACTACAGACCTCCAGGTATCCACTTCAGATCCGTGGATCACACCAGTGTCAGATAGATTGCAGCTTGTATGTGGATTTTATGTTTATCTGCCCGGAGTGAGGTAGCTGCAGGTGCTGTTGCAGCTCAGTTTATGATCTAGTCCCTCACACAACTGTTCCTAAGCCCAACTGCAGTGGCCAGTCCCCACACTCCACCAATCAACGAATGATGGACAGCCGAGCCCAGCCCTATCCCCACTGCCAATCACCCAGTCAGATGAATGTTACTGAACCGAGCTTCAAGAAGCTGGTTTGAAGCTAACTTTTGTGTGAGTGGATGACAGTTGAGCACTACAGATCCACAGGTATCTGCTTCAGATCCATGGCTATTGGATGTGGATATCCTCAGACAATTGTTGCAGGCTAGATATCAGATGCAGACTGTATGTTTATCTGCCCAGAGTAGGATAAGGGCAGGTGATGTTGCAGCACAGCTTCTGAGCTAATCCCTCCCACAGCTGTTCCCCAGCTCAGCTGCAGTGGCCAATCCCCACACTCTGCCAATCAGCTAATGATGGGCACCTGAGCCCTTCCCTTCCCTCACTGCCAGCCACCCAGTCAGATGAATGACAACTGCAAGTGAACAGCCCAGGCAGAGACTGACTAAAAGTTGTTGAGAGCAGGGCTAGGGGAGACTCTGAACTGCGTTGGGAACTGCTTACAACTCCCCCTCCCTCTCTGTGAGCCTCAGCTCAGCAACACTGGGTTCAACCTCAGTGGCCAGTCCCATGCTGGTAATGAAAGGCAGCTGCTCTCATTGATCAGCTGAATAGCAGTTGCCTTGCCTTGCACTAAATAGCTCAGTGATCTTAGCTGCAGTGTCCTGGGTCCAGCCCCAGGTGGGATAACAGTAACAGAGCCAGAAGAGGCTCAGAACACATTGAGAGCTGCCAGTTTGCAGTGCCAGACAACAACGGAATGACTCAGGGCAGGGCAGGGGGCTCACCGCTATCATCTAGTTCAGCAGTGTGTGGAAGGATCTCCAGCTGTTGGAAGCTCCAGCCAGGAAGTGCTGGAGGCCAATTATTAGGGGGGAAGCTGCCGCTCTCTTATGGTCCAGGAGCTGACACAGGCAGCTGCCCCAGAAGTCATGGCAATTTCACCAGAACTCTATGACGCTGGATAAAATTTATGTTTCAAATAAAAATAATGGTGTTGGCAAAGTTGTTAAACCACTAGATGCTCAGTTATTCTATGGTACACAGGCAGGCAGGAACCCAGACAAATAGTCTGTTCCTAGCCTCAGAGGAGAAGCTGCTGTGAGGCAGGGGTGGTAGGGATGCTGATATACATAAAAATTGACATCAGATCTGATCAGATGTGGATTGGGTCTGCATCCATATCTGTGGATGCACACAGGGGTCTAGACAAGAGGCATAGGAAGAAGAAACAGTCAGTAATGTCTGGCCACCTACACACGAACTATGTCCACCCCTCCTACCTCTTCAGACTCCTTGAAGACCTTACTATATTTGTAAATGTGATTGAGGCCTTTTGTCCACCAGGCTTCGCACCTTCTCCTCACACTATTCCCTGCTGTGTCTTCCAGGTGTACCTCCATCACAACAAGATGTTTCCATGCTATCCGGAATGCGGGGTGGCCCGGACCTGTCCCATTACTGGCACCTGCAACCAGCCATGTGTTAGGCAGTGCCCTGACTCTGAAGTGGTGATCAAACCCTCCCCGGTTGTGGTGACCATGCCAGGACCAATTATGAGCACTTTCCCACAGTACAGCGGAGTGGGAGCTGTGGGAGCACCTGTGGTCGGCCCCCGTTATGGAGGCACATTTGGGGGCTATGGGGGCTATGGAGGCTACTATGGTTTAGGAGGCTATGGTGGTTATGGGGGATACTGCGGTTACCCATGCTATGGCGGTTATGGAGGGTATTGTGGTTACCCAGGCTATTGTGGTTATGGAGGGTATTGCGGTACTGGAGTATCTTGCCATAGGTACCTGAGTGGAAACTGTGCTCCATGTTAAACCAGCAGGAATATCTTAGGGAAAGGAAAGAACCAGGAAACGAACCACAATGTATGAACTGATGCTTGTTCTTTTGGCCCTGGCTTTCAGAAGCACTGTGCAAACATGGTTCCCCTTGAACTTAGTGTGAGCTCTGGTGCTCAGCCCTTAGTTTGAGAGCCAGGCTTTATAGCTCACGTTACACTCTGCAATGCTTTCTGCCAGTGCTTGCCCAACTAGGAACTGATTCTCTTCTTCACCCATGGGTCCACTGTGAGTTACTCGCCAACTGTTTACACTAATGCTGCAGTGGGAAGGAAAGAGGGGCCCAAAGATAGTCCTCAGTTATATTTATCTTTACTGGAAGTGCCTTTTGAGGTGGAAAACAGCTCTTTCTGGCAGGGAGAAAAAGAATAAGAATATCTATCCTTTCCTTCTATACTTGTTTTTATCTTTGCTATGACAGTTGTGTAATGGAGCTGTTACCTAATGTTTTGCTGTCATATTGCCACCTGGTGAGGTAAAACATGGCACTTGAAGAGGTTCCAAGAAGGACTAGTTTGTCAGCTTGTGGAGCTGTGAGAAAGCAAAGACAACATCTTGTTGCAAATGGGTTCCAGCAGGGCACACGATTGCTCCCATCACATCTTGAAATACTGGGATAATGGAACTTTTGTGGCATTTTTTTCTGCGCTGTTACATTTCTGGTTTTATCTCTGTCTCTTAAATGTCACTTGCAATAAAATCTTGGCTGCATACTAATATTGGTCTCTGGTTTTCCATGTTCCTCATTCCATGTTTATTAATGATGCTGGACATAAGTCATGGCTGTGGATTCAGCAGTAGTAGGCATTTCTGAAGCAGCAACACTCGGAGCCCTGGAATGATACTAGACTTCTTCCCTTGTAGTGGTTAAGAGGACTGTGGAGCTCCTCCACTCAGGAGTTTAATTTCTGCTTCTATTACCTTGTCCATACATAACCAGATTTTCACTTTAAGAATGGAACCCTGTCCTTAATTTCAAGAAGACCAATCACATGGTTTGCTGTAAGCATCTGAGTGAGTCTTTGCATGAAAGTGAATTGCTTTTTGGGGAGGAAAAGAAAAGTGGCCACCAAAACGCTTTGTCATTGCAAGACCAACTATTGCTCTATGTCGTTGAATGGCAGAGCACTTTCAAGTCAAGTTGTCTTTGCTTCTCGAAGCTTTCAAAGTTGGACTCTTCTGTACAAAACTCATCTCAACCAGAACTCTACAGATCACCCTCCATGTTCTATGGAGCTTGTCCTCCCCTAGCTTGGATGTGTCAGAAGGCATTATTCATACAGTGGTCGAGACAAAACTCAAAACCTCTAGAGGAAAAGCACTGAAATAGTTCACTTTCAGATCAAGAATCATGGAATTAGCCTTCAATATGAATCTCTCCACTGACATAAAACAACAAAGCACATTCACCATACGTGTTCTCAGAGATGAGCTATAGAGTTTAGGTAGGATGTCACAATGGCTTCTGTGTCCAAACACAGGTAAAATAGTTGCTCTCTGTCTACACTACCACTCTGTGGAAAGCAGTGAAGACCAGAGTGTATTTTCCTTAGCACAGAGACATAAATACTATTATCTTTCCATTTGGTTAGTGGGAAGAAAAAAATCGCTGTAGTCTATGAGAAGAAAGAGAAAATGTGTTAGTTCCATCAGAAGTTTACAATGAATATAAAAAGCGGTTTTGTGACCCCTCTAAGAACTCTCAATGCCCCACCCAGACAGGGTGGTTTTCATTCATTAAGGGCCTCCAAGAGCAGATTAACGAATCAAGGTGCATACTTAATGTGAGCCTCTGGGAGTTCCTTCCACCCCCTGTCAATCAGGGTGGGACCCCTGCCTTTGGCTATTTCAGAAAAGAAATGTGTACAAATTAGAATAAGTGTAACATGCGAGTGTAGCCTGACCCCACCTGCTGATCTCTCTGTGTTTGGCAGGCCAGAAACAGTTCCCTAGAAGTCCCAATCCCACATAGAAAAGTCCATCTCATTTCAAGAAAATGTTTTTCAAAAACTGTGGATATGCTGAGAAGAAACATGAACTCCTTCATTTGCCCCATCAGAAGTTTGGAATTTGTTTTAGCTCCTAGGGCCTTTGCTCAGAAAGTGCTACATCAACGATATTTCTGGGGAAGATGGACTCAATGAGGTGAGCCCTTTGGCTCAGCTGTTCATAGATATGTCATAAATGAGAACTGAATGCTCTTCAGGCATCCCAGGAAACACCAAGAGCTCTTGTCACTGGGAGGAAGGCAAATGGGAAGATATGACACCTTTAAATGAATAATACAAAGTGATGTTTGAGAGTGTGATGTAATGTGTTAAGGAATAAATCTGGATGTTGCGTAAACTGAAAAACATGGTGGTTGGGGTTTACAGCTGTTTGTTTTTTGAAAATCTCTCAATAGTTCAAAATTGTCTTTTTAGAGGTCCCAAAGATCATCACACCCCAGAGAGTAAAGATGAAGAGGAGCTGCCTTGTTTCTGCTCAATGCTGGTAGAAATCATTGAAAAGGACACCTAGGATGATATCTATGCTGTGTTCACACAGCACTCTTATTTCAAAACAACAGAGGTTGTATCAAAATAAGAAATACCCTGTTCACACGACGCATGGTTGTTTCAAAACAATGGCACCTGTTGTTTTGAAACAACAACGTTGTTTCAAAACAACTTAAACCCCATGTGGGGACGAAACAATGTTGTTTTGAAACGATTGTTTCGAAACAATGCTGTCCAAACATGTTGTTTCGAAACAACAGTGACTTGTTTCGAAATAACTGTTGCCTGAAACTGCTATTTCACTTTGAGCTTTTTTCCTTAATTCGAATTAACAAACTGTTAATTCGAATTAAGTTATTTCAAAATAAGGCATTATTTCGATACAAGTGGTTGCGACACAACTTGTATTGAAATAATGCCTGTGTGTGAACATAGCCTATGTGGAGTTAAGGAGTCCCCTTGGCGTAGGATGGACTGAGATATTGCCACATCATGAGTATAAAAAGGTCATATGATTTATTGTATATGCTTGTGTTTATGCTGCTCTTATTCACTGTCTTAGGAAGAAGCTTTTTAAGAACTATGAGAACTTTGTCATAGATGTGTCAGAGGAAGGACATCATGACTGTTTGACTTGGACTTCAGAGTATACAGACTGAAAGCTCTGGGATGTGTACACTGAGATGGGCTTGGAAAGCATATTAAAGGCTGTTATTGCCCTGTGCAATGATGGTGCTTAACTGAGGCAACATTTAGCACAAGAGGCAACTGTGACAGTTTTTTAAAGACTATTACCAAACTGGAAAACACTAATTAAGTGTATTAGATTGACCCTTTGCTTCACACAAAATGTTTCAGAGCTTTGTTAAGGAAAATGGCAGTTTGTAACCTAGTTAAACGGATTAAGTTTGAGATTGGCGAGTGGACGTCCATGCAAAATGAAACTTTGGAGCTGTCAATAAACCAATCTTTTGAAATAGGCTTTGTGAGTCTCTGGTTTCTGTTAGATGGTCTGTGTGGCCCTTAAATAAGCAAAAAGTTGTGATGAGGCATTTTGAAGGGGCTGTATGTCTTTTGAAGAACAGTAGTTTGTAAGAACCCAGTTTTTGTCTCTTTATGTCAGGAGACCTATTCACATTAAAAAGCTGAAGGGTTTGTGGTGCAATCATGTGAGGGAGAACAAAAGCAAACCCCCAAACTAAATTGTCAAGTACTAAGCAAACAGAAATATAAATGAAAAAGGAAAGTTTCTATATTCTGTTTAAAACAGGGGTGTAAAGACCAGTTAAACAAAGAATCCATTGAAATGTTCTAAGAATGAAATGTTTAAATGGTTAAATCCGCAGGAGAGGGGCAGCCATGCTGGGCTCAGTTCCTGATGGCCAAGCAAGATCTGTCTTGCTTTGGCACTCCTGTCATGTGTGCAGAGCCCTAACTGGGCTGCTCTTACTGACGGAGAACTTAGCCCAGACACCCAACCGCCCAATTAAAGAACTGTCTTCTGTTTAAAACATTTGAGCAGCTGATTAGCTTTTTAAACTTTAAGCTTTGACATCCCTACTTGAGACATAATTGAGCACAATAGAAGGACTCATCCTCTTCATATGATGATTTCACCACCCATACCCCTCTAAGGCACAGTGTTGTCTCTATTGTCCTAACAAATCTGGAACTCTTCGAAGGTATAAATCTGACAGAAATCTAGGAAGACTTAAATTGGCTTCCTCTTAATTTGTACATTATAAAAGTTAAGTTTGGTTTAAATTTTAAATCTGGTTTAAATCTAAGAAGGTTACAATTTGCTGCCTATTAATTTCTGCATTGTAAACCGAGGGTCAAAGAAGTCCTGCACAATTCTTATGGCCTTAACTCTCTGTGTCTACAATGGAGGGCTTAGTTAAGTAGTCTTAACAAGGTCGACTTTAAGTCAACCCTCTTAAGTCAAATTAGTGTCCACACTTCTGTTAAGTCAATTTAGCAGATTACCAGCTGCTGGCATCCACACTGATAGACACTGGCTTAAGCTGACTTCATTAAATCTGCTTAAGCTCCACAGTGGTTTAAGTTGACTTCATAAAATTGACTTAAGTATCTACAGTGCCTTAGGTGGACTTAATAAATTCAACCTAACTTTAAGTTGAGTTTAACAGATGGAGTTATTAAGTCAATTTATGGAAGCCCTTAATGCAACTTAATAAATTCTAAATGTGGTCAGGGAGTTACTTAGGTCAAGTTAAGGCAGGTTAAGTCAACTTGAGGCTCCACTGAAGACATGTCCTACGAATGCTTCACTCTCAGAATGAGAAGCCTAAGGTGCTGAAGGGCAAAACATGCACCTTGAGACTGGCTTTGTCATGTCTATCCACTGTGCATCACAGAACTGGGTAATACGCGGGGACTGCACTGGGATCATAGTGGAGCTGCTTCAGGTCAACTAATCAATCTCTTTTAATCTGGAAAGGAGGGAGTGGGTAAAAATGAGTGGACAGCAAGACTATGAGCTTTTATCTTACACTAAATCACTTCTTCATTGACACAGATGCCTCACTAACAGTAGAGTTCTGACACACAACCATCCCTATCACTTATATGTCCCTGCATGGGAGAAAGAGAACTTCAGGGACACTCAATTGATAAGACATAGAGCAATCAAAACCCCTCAAATGACCATATATGGATTGAGGTGAGCCTTGCTGACACTAATTTTATAAGATACAACAGTCCATGAGGTGCACCCCGGGATTAGTGTGAGCATTAGCTGATGGCCATACCATTTTTTTCCTAGATTTTTTTCATTCAGGCTCTTATATTCCAAGACTTTGAAATTTCAGGATTTGATGCTGAACTAATGTTAATAAAACTAGAGAATCAACATTATGAAGTGACCTGAATAGATTGGGGATTGATCTCTAGGAGGCTGCTCTTTATATTGAATTGATCATAAATGATGACAAAGCAATGTCAGAGCCAGGACTAGTTCTCAGAAATCCACCTGAAAAAGGCTGGCACTCACCAGGACAAAACTATTCATCCGAATAACAAAGGATCCATGTTATAACCTCCCTGACTGAAGGAGTTGAAATTATGATTGTAAGTAGGTACCAGATGATTGAAAAAGAATAGACACAAAGTAATGTTCATGCACAGCTGAAATCTATAGGAACCTTGAAAGTCAGAGGTGGTGTTTGATTTAGCAACTCAACTGACTTTCTGTCTAGAATTTATGCCACACTAGGTTAAGATTCTTCTCAAGTTTTTCTATCTTTGCTTGGACTGTGAATTGTCTGGGTTGAAACAGGAATGTCACTGGCACCAGAAAAGACCCGGGGCACAGGCCCAGGCCACGCCCCATTGGCCACGTTCCGGTGCCTGGGCACCTCCAGCCTGGCCCCAGATCCTCAGTCAGTTTCAGGGCCAGGAGAGGCAAGCTGCTGCGGGTTTCCTGGCCTCAATGCATGGCCGGGGCCAGGGCCAGGGCTGGAGCCGGGGCCGGGAGAGGCGGGTGCTGTGGAGGATGCCCTGGCCAGGGTCCCTGATTTGGGACAGGGCTGGCCCGGACACTCAGGGCACCTGCACTGAGATTCGGGGCAGGTGCCTGGTGTACCAGGTGCCAGCGACGCCCCTGGATTCAAAATCACAGAAATAATCTGTTAAATACCCAATGAGAACTGGTCTGAAACTCCTGTGTCCTCCAGGTCCCTTTTTAAAAAACTCAAATGGTTCTACTCACAGTTTACCTGAAAAAAATCACTGAGACAAATCTAAAAGGCTGCAGTATAGCACAGCATTAGTTGGCTGTCTCAAAGATCAAGCTGAGCACTGACTTTTGCTCATCTCTGTATTAGCTGTTGTAGCAACCTTGGGGAGGAAATGGCTAACTCCCTGGTCAGTGACTCCCTTCAGATCAAGAATTGTGGAGTTAGCCTCCTATACGGATCTCTCTACAACATAAAATAACAAAGCAGATTCTCACCACAAATGTTCTCAGATATGAGCAAGACAGCTGTTTGTATAATAAAAGGCCTCAAAACATTTTTAAGCAAGAAACTGAATTGTGAGATGTCACAAAGACGATGCATGCCCAACTGTGAGATGTTCCAAATAGAGTGTTCCCAAACACATGTAAACATAATTATAGCAATAGAGTTTAGGTAGGATGTGACAATGGCTTCTCTGTCCAAACACAGGTAAAATAGTTACTCTCCATCTACACTGTCATTCAATGGAAAGGAGTGAAGCACAGAGTAAATCTCTCTCAGAACAGATCCATAAATTCTCTCACATTTCCATTTAGTTGGTGGGAAGAAAAATCCTAGGAGTCTATGAGAAGAAAGAGAGAGGAGTTAATTCCACATGAAGTTTACAATCAAAGTAGAAAGAGGTTGTATGACCCCTGTAAGAACGCTCAATGCCTTCAACCACACAAAGTGGGTTTCAATCATTAAGGGCCTCTGACAGCGGATTAATCGAACAAACTCAAGCTTGTTAAGTTGACTTAGAGAGTCGCCATTCAAAATGCCAGTAGGCTGCTCATGTGCATACTGGCAATGCTGGGGCACCTTAGCAGTGGTGCATTGTGTGTAGCTGGCCCACAGCACCAAAGAAGTGTCTCCTCCTCCAGTACTCCTATAAAACAGGAAGTGAGCACAGCACCTCCCTCAGTGCCTGGTCAGATGGAGCCCGAGGTGGTCATGGACCCTGATTTGCCTCAGGAATGGACCACTACAGTGCTCCACACCTGCCATGCGTTGTCCAGACTCCTCCAGCTCTGGAGGAGGCAACTCAGGGCAAACAGCTGCATGGGGACAGGCTACAGCAGGCCAACCCACCCCCCCAAAACTGGTAGGTGGTGTGCTCAAGGTGCCCTCTGTGACCCAGGCCTCCTGGGATAACTTACAGAATGTGCCAAAATCAGGGCAAGCTGCAAAACCAGGGACCAAACCCCCAAACCACTGACAAGTGGTACTTAAACCAGTCTCCCAATCAGTAAAAAAACATGCTTCTGATTCCCCACATTGGTCATCACCAAACATAACAAACTAGAAACAACCCCCTTTATTGCACATCAGCTCCCCCGGTCCCCACTTAGCCACTGGGTCTCTTCAAGAAATAGGTTCTCTGGACACCAAAAAGTCAGCCACATCACCCAGAACAATATAGGCTTGGCTCTTACCCAAAATACCATGCTGCCAGGTAATCCTTTAGTAACTACAACTAAAGGTTTAATAGAAAAAAACCCTGCAAACTACAAAAATAACTAGTAACTACAAAAAGATTTAAAACAAACAAAATATAAGAGATGTTAAAGAGTCAAAGTGAGTTACATACAGGCAAACGATTTAGATCCATAGAAAGCAAGTCCTTGTAGAACTTGTAGTTTGCAGGTTAGTCCAGCTCCTCTGGTGTGCACCCACCACCTGGGTGGGGTTCAGTCCCAGAAGAATAGTTCCAGAGGAGCGTGTTGGTTGCAGACAGACTGAAGACTGTAGCCAAAATAGAAATGAAGCCACTGCCTTTTATCACCTTTGTCTCTCCCATGCTCTCAGAGTCCTTGCCAAATCAAAATGGAATTGAGTCACATGGTCAGTCTGGCTCACTGGTCAAACAGGTTTCTTTCTAGGCCCCCTGTACCTGGGAGTTCCTTTGATTGGCCTTCCAGAGGCAATGGTTTTGCAGACACCCAGTCTTGGATTGCCTTAGAATCAAGTCACTTGGAACACATATAAAACAAATATAATCCTAATTTCTAATGCAGATATGATATCTATATATAAACCATATAATCATTCCTAGCAGTTTACAACCTTTTTTTGATACCAAACATGGTATAGCACATCTGGATTATTGCAAATATGAAATAGTAATATGAAAAATAATCATAAACAGTCCCCTAGACCCAGACAGCATCACACCTTCCATGTCCCAGCGCATCTGGGCACAGGAAACCAGCAACAACTGGTGGGATTGGATTATCCTCACCACCTGGGATGAGGACCACAGCTCTGCCAGACAGAGCTGATACTCCTCATCAGGGCTGGGTGTACATGGAGAGTGGCCTGTATCACGTGCAGAGGGTCTTCAGGAGAGAAACAAAGAACAAGAGTTCTGCCCATTAGGTAGCGCAGAGTGCAGTGTGACAGCAGCTGCTGCCACTTGACAATATCCCTGATTCCCAATCTCTGTCCTTTGGGACAGGGACCCCTTAGTATACACCACCATGTCCTACTGCACTGGTCAGGTGCAGTGCCCATGGTGATGAGCCTCAGGAAGCCCTGTCCCAAAGGTCTCTCCTGAGGCCACTTGCCAACAGTGTTGGGTACATGGGGTATGTCTACAGTGCAACGTTTTTTTTTCAGAAAAGAGGCTTATTTTGAAAGAAAACTTTATGTTTGTCCATGTAGGCATTCTGGTATTTTGAAATGAGCACTTCATTTTTTTTTAAATGAAGCACTATTTTGAAATAACTAACCTGGATTTATTTCAAAATATTGATTCTTTTGAAATAGCTATTTTGAAAAAAGTCATTCCAAGACACAGAACCGGCTTTTTTAAAAAAATAATAGCCCTATATTTCATATTGTCTTTCCCTATTTTGAAATAGGCTATGTTCACACATAAATGCTGCTGAGCCCAGGCAGTGGTGTGGGCCGGTGCCCGCGCCACCTGCCAGGCTGGCAGCTGTGGAGCCCAGGCAGTGGGTCCAGCCAGCTCCCACACCACCTGCCCAGCTGGCAGCCACCAAGCCTGGGCAGAGGGGTGAGCCAGCTCCCAGACCCCCTACATAGTTGGCAGCTGCCAAGCCCAGGCTGGGGTCCAGCTGGCTCTGGCACCACCAGCCCCATGGCCCTCCTGAACCCCCTGATCTGCTCCCTGGCCAGGGTACTGAGGAAGGTCATCTGTAATTTCAATATGTGGGACACATCGATACACCAGAGCCAGACAGGGTTATTTCAAAATCATAGTTTCAAAATAACCCTCATTTCAACACCAACTAGGTTTTATTGTATCAAAACGATTTTCCTTCTTTTGAAATAAGAGAGCTTCTAATTTTGAAATAAGGAAACATCATCTGGAGATGACTTTTTTTTAAATCGAAACAACAGTGGTTGTTTCGATTGAAAAGCTATGTGTGGACATAGCCATAGGCTGTGTCCTGATGAGAGTTTTATTTTAAAACAACAGCTGTTGTTTCGAAATAAAATTTCTCATGTCCAGACAACGTTCCGTTATTTTGAAACAACGGGACCCATTTTTCAAAATAATTGCTGTTCTTTTGAAACAGTAAAACCTCGCATGAAATTGAAATAGCTGTTGTTTAGAAATGGTTGTTTCGAAACAACGACATATGGACGTGTTATTTCAAAATAACCATTATTTCAAAATAACACTTTTGCCCTTCTCCTTCCCCAGGGTGCCTTCCTTTTAGCCTTTATTGGGTGGGGGCATGGACCAGGGAGGGAGGCTTATTTCAAAATAACAGTTTACATGTGAACATAGCCATAGAGTCTAGTGAAAACTTTCTATTTCAAAATAATAATTCCTACCTAATATCGAAATAGAGAGTCTTCACTATACTCCTATTTCAGAATAATAAATTCAAAATGATGTTATTTTGAAATAATTATTGTGAAATAAATTCAAAATAGTTATTTTGAAATAAGTATTTAGCAATATCTGTGGCAGTGTAGACATACCCATGCCGTCTGGCCTTGGCACTCCAATCTACAGTCCCCCACCCCATCTTCACACATGGCCCCACATTGATCAGCTCCATATCCCCTCCATCACAGAGCCCCCTACCCCTCTGCGCCTGTGGGAGGGTCTCTGCACCTCCTCCTAGGACTGTGCCTGTCCTCAGGCCCTGTGTACCGCATACCCTGTCCCACCTACATGAACCGTCATGCGCTCAGGGAGGGACCTCTCACCAACATGTGCACCAGGGCTGTGGCATGATATCCCTTACCTGGGTCATCCTGGGTGGGGAGAGACTCCTCTTGCATCCCTGGGCCTGGCATCAGGCCAAGGAACAGCTCTGGCCTGGCAGTCTCCATATTCAGCATGGTGCTCTGCAGCTGGTGCCAGCTCTCTCCCTGCCCCAGCACCACCTTCTCATCCACTCAGCCCTCCTCCTGGTCATTGTCAAGGGAGGGGGGCTTGGTGGACTCAATGGTGTGGGCTGTCAGGGTTTCACACTCCAGCCCCAGGAAGGCATGTAGATCCCTGTATAAGGGGCAGCTCATGGTGGCTGCCCCTCAGCAGTGCATGGCCTCCCAGGGCTTCTGGTACCCCGGCTGGAGGTCCTTCATTGTTACCTGGGTTAGGCACTTCTCTGCCAGCATCTGGGCTATGCTACTATACACCCACCGATTGTATGGCCTTCCCTGCAACCGGGAATGCATGGCCTCATGCCCCCAGATGGCCACCTGGAGATCCAAGATCTCCAGGTGGCTCTGTGCTGGGGCCTGCTTTCATTGCTGGCTGCCCCTCTTCATGGATCCTGATGCAGGCCTGGCCAGCTCTGGGGAGCAGGGTGAATAGGGCTTTGTTCCACCCTGTGCTTGGCCAGTGGAGGCTCTTCCTGGTGGCCAGGGAGTGTGGGAGGAAGCTTGGAGGCCAATTGCCAACTTACGCCTAAGCCACTGAAACATTGGCTTAAGTTGACTTAATAAAGTCGACTTAATAATTAAGTCATCATTCCTAGTGGCAGTTATTAAGTCAATTTATGTAAGCCCTTAAGTCAGCTTAATAAAATCTAAATGGAGCTATGGAGTTGCTGAAGTTGATTTAAGCAAGGTTAAGTCGACTAAAGCCTCTGGTGTAGACATACACTATGAATCCTTCACTCTCAGAATGAAGTGATTGCAGTGCTGCAGGGCAAAACATGCACCTTGAGACTTGCTTTGTCATGTCTATCCATTGTGCATCACAGAACTGGAAAATATGTGGGGACTGCACTAGGATCATAGTGGAGCTGCTTCAGGTCAACTAATCAATGTCTTTGCAATCTAGAAAACAGGGAATGGATGCAAGGAAGTGCACAGCAAGACTATGAGATTTTAACTCATGCTAACTCACCTTATCATGGACACAGATACCTCTGATCTATTCAGTTATGGAATAAAGGAAATTTCACTAACATTAGAGTTCAAAGACACACATGAATCCCTACCACTGATCATAGAATCATAGAATCATAGGGTTGGAAGGGACCCCATG
>ML682173.1:48410-58665 GCA_007922195.1 Podocnemis expansa
TGTGCACTGCTGTATTGGCCTTCCAGCAGATGTCAGGGTAATTGAAGCCCCCATGAGAACCAGGGCCTGTGCTCTAGAAACTTACGTCCCTGTGTCAAAGAAAACAGCTGAACCGAACTTTGAGTGCCAAAAACAACAGCTATTATTTATTTACACAGCAGCGGAGAGAGCAGATAAGATCCTGGTCTCTGCCCCTGAGATGCATTACAGAAACTTTTACAGCTTAACAGCTACATTAACATACATGCATATACATAGGTAGATGTAACAAGACCTAACATTCTCTAATTGGTACAAACTAATACCAGTTCCCTAAAAGGAATCATGGTCAAAAGGGAAAAATCTCATCTAACAGTCAAGAGAAACAGTATTACAAGTTAGCAGAATCTAGGCAGGTTTAATAAACAATAAGTAAAGGATATCAGCACAACATGTGGAGAGGGAAAAACAAGGACATGGTAGGCTGGCACAGAGAGGTATTGATTACATTCTTTAGGTCTGCAGTTCTTCACCATATCTCTAATGGCACTGTTATTTGTCTTAGAGTGCATTCCTTCTAAATCGTCTCTCTTTCAGGCCTATTAAACCATTCATGTCTCAACCTGGTCAGTTCTCAGTTAAGGAATTCTTTCACACCTGCATAGGAGAAAGAGAACATCAGGGACACTCAATTGATAAGACATAGAATAATCAATACCCATCAAATGATCATACATGGAATGAAAAGAGCCTCTCTGACACTAGTTCTATAAGATACAACAGTCCATCAAAAAAACCCAAGGAGTCGTGTGGCACTTTAAGTCTAACAGATTTATTTTTCGCATGAACTTTCATGGGAGAAAATCCCACTTAGTCAGATGCTTCGAAGATGGGTGAACTTACAGAACGGAATGAAAATAAACGCAGGGGAGTGTAAAACATAGGATCAGGTCATATAGTAACAGCAAATCAGAGCATTTGTTAGGTTCAAACCATGGGAAGCCTGAAGTCAAATTACCTATCTTTTACACCCCCTTGCATTTATTTTCATTTCATTCTGTAAGTTCACCCATCTTCGAAGCACCTGACGAAGTGGGATTTTCTCCCACGAAAGCTCATGCGAAAAATAAATCTGGTCTTAAAGTGCCATACAACTCCTTGTTATTTTTGCTGGACTAGACTAACACGGCTATCCCTTTGGAAATTGACAACAGTATTAGTGTGAGTAGTAGCTAATGGGCATACCAGGATTAGTGTGAGTAGTAGCTAATGGGCATACCTTTCTTTTCCTAGATTACTTCATGGCTATTATATTCCAAGACATTCAAACTTTCAGGGTTTGAAACTCAACTGATGTTAAGAAAACTAGGGATTCAACATTTTGAAGGGACCTGAATGAATTTTGGGGTCGATTCCTAGGATGCTGCTCTTTATATGGGATAGATCACAATTGGTGTCAAGCCAATGGAAGAGTAGGACTAGCTCTCAGAAGTCTGGCTCTTAAAGCCCATCACTAATTAGAAAAAAAAGTACCCATCCGAACAACAAATGATCTGTGTTAAAACCTACATGATGGCAGTAGTTGAAATTATTATTGTAAGTAGGCACCAGACAACTGAAAAAGAATAGACAGCAAGTAATGTTATGTCAAGCTGAAAACTACAGGAACCTTGAAAGTCAGAGGTGGTGTTTGAGTCAGCATCTCAATTGACTTTATGTCTAGAATGTTTGCCACACTAGGTTAAGATTCTTTCCAAGCTCTTCTGCTGTCTTTGCTTGGACTGTGAATTATCTGGATTCAAAATCACAGAAATAATCTGTTCAGTACCCACGAAGAACTGGTCTGAAACCCCTGTGTCACCAAAGCTCCCATTATGAAAAACTGAGATGGCTCTACTCACAATTTACCTGAAGAAAGTCACTTAGACAAATCAGAAAGTCTACAGTACAGAACAGCATCAGCTGGCTGTCTCTGAGATCAAGCTCAGCACTAACTGTTGATCATGCTGCAGTAGCTGTGCTTGAGGGGATGTCACAATGGAAGCTATGACACACTTGCCATGATTACCAGCTGTTAGCACCCCAAAAATGTGATGTATCTTGTCACTGTTATGTAACTGGCCATCCCAGCCTGGCCTCCCAATCAGTTTCTCTAAGAGAAAATTGGCCAAGGGATTGTTTTAGGTTAAGAGAAGTGTTTAGAAGAGTCTTGGGCCATGAATGACTTTCTACAAGTTGCTAGTGCTGCCAGGATGATCTGTGATGCTAATTGTGGAGGAGTAACCAAATGAGCTTGATTAGTTTGCTTGCTAGTTACCAAACAAAGTGGATTGTTTGGTACGTCCTTGTCGCGGAGTGTTCTAGCTCCACATGCTCCCAAGCAGGGGAGCTCTTGGTTCAAGGCCGGATGGCCTAATGGTTATAGACACTGTCCACAGGGTCCTTTGTGGGTAGGGCAGTGCGGCCTCCTGGCTGGAGTCAATGAGTCCAAGCCCTTCAGGTCGGGGCCGTGCGGCCCACTGGCCGGGGTCAATGAGTCCGAGCCCTTCACGTCAGGGCAGTGTGGCCCACTGGCCGGAGTCAATGAGTCCGAGCCCTGGCTGGGCGTTCTGGGGGGCGGTGGCCCAGGTAGGGGGGTTCAGGCCCTCCCACTCCTCTGAACCCCAGCCCAGGGCCCTGGTGTGCATGGGAGTCCTGGCCCGGTCGGCGGGGATCCAAGCTGCAACGCGCCGACTGAGGCCCTGACTTTACCAATGCTCACCCCGTTTTACCCTGCCCTGGGCTACTTCCTACCTGAGGTCGCGATGGCATTCCCCTCTGGGACCCCTGATATCCGCCTGGTTAGGCGACTTGCTTGGCCTGGGTCTCAGCATCCTCACGGCTGGAGATGCCTTGATCAGCGGCGCCTTCTGCGGTCGACGTCTCTAGCGTCCCAGGAGTCTGCTCCGTTGCGGTAGGAGCCGAACCAGAGTCTGGGCGAGAGCCTCTAGCATACGTCTGCTCCCTTTGCTGACCAGTCCCCAACTGAGGGGAATAGCAGCCTTTTATACCTGGGCAGCTGTTTGAGCATGCTCAGCAGGGCCTGAGGGGCGGGGCTTCCCTTCTCTTCCAGGCATATAGGCCCGCTTGAGTGCGGGGCCGGCCTGCCCCGTCACAGTCCTCCTTTGGAGGCGGTTGGTTTTCCCTCAGGGTTTGTGATTATTGGGCTTGTCTCTGCATTAAGGGGCGAGACATCCACTTTGGTCTCCTTAGAATCATTTCATCTTTAAATTGTGTAAGTCAAAAGCTTTCCTCATGTCATGTCATTCCATTGGGTTTGTTGGTGGTGTGATGAGGATGAATGCCAGGCTGCTTCTGAGTGGCCTTATTAACACTACTGTCTGTCGTGAACAGGAATGATACCCAATTGTTTTAGTTCATGCTGGTTGTGGAGAGGGGCATTGGGAAGTTCATGCTAAATGGGCTAGGAAGGAGGCAGCCACTTCTCTTCCCATCACCACCATTCCCAGGGCTTCACATCCAATTTCATTTGAGATCAGTGGGAATCCTTCTACTTCCCCCGGTATGTTTCCAGTCAAGATTTCTTGTCTGAATTTCAACCTTTGGTGGGAGGCTTGTTGAATGCTTAGAAATAACTTTGCTTCTACTTTGGACTTTCAGACGAGGTTTTCTCAGGAACATAAGAGGAATGTGGGCCTTTGTGATGGAGCCTCTGCTCAGGACTGACTTCCAGTTTGTGGTGGTGAAGACATGATCTAACATCAGCTCTGCATTTCGATCACCAGTGCAGTCTCACGGGGCTGTCTGCAACCCATAATTTTTAGACATTAAAGGATGAAAATCGGAGATTCATGGTAAATGGCTGTACGGTCTGACTTAGCAGAAATTCAACTACCACTGAGATGTTTTGTGGTAGAACCAGAATGATGTTTGTATTGGAAAATATATCTGGATCCGTTGGTTCCATATCCTTTGATGTGTTAAGATACATCTATATACGCATGTTCAGTGTAATATATTTTGGGTCATGGAGCCTGCAGTCTCCATGGGCTGGGCTGAATAGGAATGTTTGCATGCATTTCAAATAATAAATCGGAGTTAAGGGCATGCTCAGCACTTCCAACTGTGTGAAAATAATTTGCTGGTGAAGGGTGATGGAGGCATTCCAAGGACTATTTGTGGCTATATCTGAAGACAAGCACTGTTGGACAATGATGGTTTCTTGCCCAGGAGCTTTTGATGCAAATTGGAGGTGAAGAGCCTTAGAAATGTGATCACAAAAAAAGGTTGAAAGACATGACAGGACAGGCTCCAAAACTGGAAAGAAAATATCAGTATCTGAAACGAGACCTTGAACTTGGAGAGTTGTGTCATACAAGCTCCTGATACCTTAAGATCTTCAGACCTTGTGTATTGCATTTGTGGTGTGGATGTGGGGAGAGCTATTCTAATAAATAAAGCTAATCAGAGTATTATTCCCCCACATCATGACCAGTAGTCATCCTTTTTAGCCTTCTCCCCCATCCCATGGTTGGGAGGGGACTCTGTATTGTGAGTCTGATGGAAGAAGACAGCAGTGTCTTCCTTTGATGAAGGGACTTTGGACCTCTCTGAAGTTGAAGAAACTGGGAAGGTTTACTTTGAGAGGGCAGCTACCCTTTTCAATAAAAGGGTTAAAATGAGTAAGAAATGAACTACCATTTGAATGCAAAGAAAACATCTCCAAGTTGTGTGATTATAAATAATGACCTAAAGTAGAGGGGCTTAATCCCAACAACACTTTATTTATATTCTAAAAATACAACTTGATGATTTATGCCATCATGTGCCAGAAATGCCCCTACACCTTGTACTTTGGACAAACAGGCAGTTCTTAAGCAGAAGAATAAATGGGCAGAAAACTGACATTAGACATCAGAACACACACGCACATGCACATCCGTGGGGACACACGCACATGCACACGCACACGCACACGCACATACAAAACAAAACATTTGCTGAGCACTTCCATCTTCCTAATCACTTCACTGATGATTTATTAAAGATGCTTCTCAAGAAAATCAATTGGGCACCAAGACTTCAAAGAGAAACAGCCAAAATTGAACTAATATGCAGATTAGATTGTGAAAGCAGGACTGAATTGTGACTATGGATCCTTTTCACATTATAACAGGTAATTTGACTTCACACTTGCTCTATGTACTATTTCCCAGAGTCTGAATCTTTACAAATGCTTTGATTTGCTGGTGCAGTATGACCTGATCCCATGTCTTACACTCCTCTGCATTCATTTTCATCCCATTCTGTAAAAACTAATCTTTAAGTGCCAGAAGCCTCCTTATTTCTTATAACCTGATGTATGTGAGTCTCACCAGAGCATATTTGTGAAGTGCTTTGAAATCTTGAGTTCTGAGATCAATGAAGAATTTCCATCCTTATCATCCTTACTATATATGGCTATGTCCACACATGAATTATTATGAAATAAGTTAATTCGAATTAAGGGAAAGCGTGCTTTCAAAACAGCTGTTATTTCAAAATGTTTTTTTCAAAATAAGGCCGTTTGGACATGTTGTTTCAAAATAGTTGTTTCGAAACAATGGTGTTGTTTTGAAACAACATGTCCAAATGGCATTATTTTGAAATAACCATTTTGAAATAACAGCCATTTTGAAATGAATGGGGTTTAAGCTGTTTCGAAATGATGGTTTTTATTTCAAAATGACAGAGCCCGTCATTTCAAAATACGAAAACGTTGTGTGGACCTAATCTTTTTTATTTCGAAAGAACCCGTGTTATTTCTAAATAAAAGAGACGTGTGGACATACCCTATGTCTGAGATGCATAGAAAAAGAGACATGGTGAAGTGAAGGTCACTCAGGTGTCTGTTTCCTAAATAGAAACACCTGCCACTATTCCTGACATCTCCTAGTACTGGAGAATCATTGGGTTTATCCGTTACACTGTGTTGAAGCGATAATAGGTAACTTACTCAAAGTATTAGCATCTGTTGCAATCACCATACACACTCTGTGGCTTAGTTTGTCTGGCCTTGGAAACACATTTGTTTTAAGAGATCAGCCAGGGCCATCCTTAAAGGGGTAAAAGTGGGGTGAGCCATTCGCAGCATTTTGGGAGCGGCCAGGACAGGGTGATTTGCCCTGGACTCCACCCACCTCTGAGGATGTTTTTGAGATCAGTCTATCCCAGTGGGAATGAAGTCCCTCTGGTTTGTATAATGAGATATGGGGAAGATTCTCTCTCTTCCACTACCTCCTTTATGTTTGTGCATATTAATGGTTGAGCGGATTTACAGATGTGTATCTTTCCAACTTCTTCATGTGCAGTGTAGGTCTAAAAAACCCAATATAGAACAGAAATGGGAAAAAAAATCCATAAGGTAATATAAGTCTGATGCAGTGTGAATACCCAGCAACACCTGGAAATAAAGGGAGTTCAAGTGTATGGCAAGGGGCTCAATTGCTGACTATGTTCACACTTAGCTCAGAAGATATTTGACCCAGGGATTCCTCCAAAAATCACTCTCTCTCTCTCTCTCACACACACACACACACACAATAGACCACTGTGGATGCATACAACTTTGAAGTCCTTCAGTTTGAGTAAGGCTATGATCATTGAGCAGAATCTCTCTATTAGGGCTAGTTCTCATTTTGGTGAACAAGCACACTGAGGTGGAACTTAATACTGGGAGGAAGTTCATCATCATTCTTAAAGGGCACAACAGATGGGGTAAGGCAGAGGCTGGTTCTGGGTCCAGTTTTGTTGAATATTTTCATCAATGACTTATATGATAGAGAGTTCACATATAGAAAAAAATATCATGTGAGCTTTTGCAGGTTAAAATGTCACTTTGAATAACTAGATTAACACAGCTGCATGTATACAGTTTGGTCTTCATTGCAAAGTGGGAGAAGTTGTGAGAGTTTAGGAGGATAGAATAACAATCAAAAATAATTTGGACAAACTGGTGAAATAGTCTGAGGTAAAAAGACTGAAATTCAATAAAGACAAGTGTGAAGTACTCAGCTTAGGAAAGAACAACCCATTGCATATATACAAAATGGGCAATGACTGCCAAGGAAGGAGTACTGCAGAAAGGATCCTCAGTGTCCTACTGAACCACGAACTAAATCTGATTTAACCGTGTAACCCTGTTTCAAAGAAAGCATTCTGGAATGTATTAACAGGACTCTTACAAGAAAGACATGGGATATAATTCTTCTTCTCTACTCTCCCCTGATTAGACCTGAACTAGTGCATTGTGTCCAGTTCTGACCACCTCATTTCAGAAAAGATGTGGAGAAACTGGAGAAGGTCCAGAGAAGTGCAGCACAAATGATGATTGGTCTGGAACACCTGGCCTATGAGGGAAGAATGAAAGAGTTGGTTTTGTTTAGTTTGCAAAAGTGGAGACTAAGAGGGTACTTGATATCTAAGTATCTAAGAGGTTGTCAGATGGATGAGGGAGAAAAATCATTTTCCTCAACTGCTGATAATAATACAAGAAGGAGTGGGCATAAATTACAGCAAGGGTGGATTAGGCTGGCCATTAGGAAAAAACTCCTAACTGCCAGGGTGATTAACCATTGGATTAAGTTGCCTAAACAGGTTGTGAGATCTCAATCACTGGAAGGGTTTAAGAGCAGGTTAGACAAAATCCTCTCAGGAATAGTTTAAGGGGATACTTGGTTCTGCCATGAGAGCAGGGTACTGGACTCGATAACCTCTTTTGGTCTCTTCCAGGGTGTGTGATTTATTGTTTCTCTGATGTGGAAGAATGAGAAATAAAGAACCTGCTTAGTGACTACTCATGCCACAAGATAACTATTCATCTTGAAATGTATTGGACTGTTCCCATTCTCAAGTGGTGAATATCACATTGCAGCATTAAGGAAGACAGTTGACTGACATCTGTAATGTTCTGTCCCAGAAAGTTCTCAGATGAAAGAGGGCTGAAGGCTGTAATGTGCCTGTCATAGCATGGGGAGTTGAGAACAAACTGTCAAATGCACAGAGGAAAAAAGTTACATTACCTGCTGTAGTTATTAAAGTTTGGTTTGTCATAATTAACCCTGTGGAAAAAATGGCCTCTGCAGCCCTACAGGCATGAGGTAGATTTCAAAGCAGGGCTATGAGCCCGACGGGCAGCATCTCCTATCTGTTTGTGAGTGGCTGTTGATTGCTCACAGCCTAGGCTGAGGAGAAGATCCTCCTTTTCCTCATGGACAAAATTCCCATTGGTTTCTAATTCCTCCTGAGCATCCTCCATGGGGAAGTAGAAGAGTCTGTGCAGGACACACCTGAAAGAAATCATGATTTGGATATTGGGGAAGTTAACACTGGGCACCAGACCCATCACCTAGAGGAGGGGACTCAAACAGGTGGCCCGCAGGCCTCTTGCATCCCGTGAAGCTATTTCCTGTGGGCCACAATGACACTATCATTACTGATATTTTCAATATCAATGTATAGAAAGGTTTCAGTTTTGTGGCCCTTGAGCTAACATACTAATCCTCATGTGACCCTCTAGTAGTCCTCATACAGCACTCGTGGCTATTTGAGTTTCAGACCCCCTGACCTAGAGCCTGATGGCAAGTGGTCACTGACAGAGCAAGTGGTTAGCTCACTGTATTCCTTCAACAGAGCTGGGAAGGAGGCCTGGGATGTGTGAGAAACAGACTAAGAACATCCTTCATGTCCCAGAGATACTGTGTGCGGTGCCCTCATGACATGGGCTGGTATTAGGAAGTTAGAGCAATCTCAAGCCAGTGTCCATTTAGGGGCTTTTTAACAAGAATGGTAATGTGGAGTGCAGGGAGTCACATTCACCTGAAATAGAATTAGATACCTAGAGTGAATTAATCATTTTTGCAGGAATCACTTAACATTACACGTAAGATTCCGGAATCCTGCATATGGCTTTGTTTTTGTATAATTTGTATTTGGGAATAGCACACTCAGTGTCTTTGCAGTATCCTTGGGTATGTCCCCACATCTTTTTTATTTCAAAATAAAATAAAATAAACACTGGTTATTTGAAAATAAGAAAGATTAGGTCCACACAACGTTTTCTTATTTCTTATTTCAAAACAACGGAGCCTGAGAGGGGCTGGGGAATGGGCAGTCACCCCCCCCCCCGCTGCTCACAAGGGGCCAGTAGAGCCCAAGCCCACACGTTCCCTGGCCAGTACGAGGCGGCCAGGGGGTGGCAGAGTGGGCCGCACAGCTCACGTCCCCAGTCCTCCCCTTCTGGGGCTGGGCAAATGCCTCCTCTGTGGGGGGAGGACCAAGCAGAACCAGAAGAATGATATTGTGATGCAGCATAGTTTTTAATGAAAGTGATATTTGCAAAACACAGTTACAGAAAGAAATGCTACAGAGTGGAAGGAATGCAATTCCAGTGTTTCAAGAAGGGTTGGGATGGCTCACCTAACCCAGTAGGACTCATATCACAAATGATCTTCTTTTTCATTCTGTTATAAGTGCAGAAATTGACAAGCAAATCATTTATGCTACTGCTTCAAGTTCCTTGTTTTACCCCATTTGGTGGGAAAACAGAAGCAGAGGATTAGGGAACTGCTCCACTGTTGACCTTCCACAGCAAAGGTGAAAGGGAGAATCTAAAGGTCCACATCCATGAAAAGGAGAGAACATACAGAGCCTCATTCTCCTTGGAAACAAAGTCTCTTTCAATCCCTGAAAAGTCATTTAAAGGGATAATAAATGTAACGGAGGCCTATCTTTCCATTCCCTGTTTCCATCAAAATTTCCGGTTAGTGTAAACAGCCTAAGCGTAACTCATGGTTCATCCAACGATGAAGAACATATGGCTGGCAAAGCACTGGCAGAAAGGGTCACAAAGCATTACAGGAGCGATACAGTCAGAGCAAGGGCTGAACACACACAGCTCACAATGAATTCCAGGGGAGCCATGTTTGCACAGCACTTCTGAAAGTCAGGCCCAAAAGGTCAGGGGTGAATCTCTATCTTGTTCATTTCCTGCTTCATCCTTTTGTCACAGATATTCCAGCTGGGTTTAACATACCCCGCAGAGGCCACCTACGTGCTTACCACCATATCCCCCATACCCGCAATAGCCTGGGTAACCACAATATCCTCCGTAACCACAATATCCTCCATAACCACCATAGCATGGGTAACCGCAATATCCCCCATAACCACCATAGCCTCCTAAACCATAGTAGCCTCCATAGCCCCCATAGCCTCCATAGCCCCCATAGCCTCCATA
>ML682173.1:58675-71309 GCA_007922195.1 Podocnemis expansa
TAGCCTCCATAGCCCCCATAGCCTCCATAGCCCCCATAGCCTCCATAGCCCCCAAATGTGCCTCCATAACGGGGGCCGACCACAGGTGCTCCCACAGCTCCCACTCCACTGTACTGGGGGAAAGTGCTCATAATTGGTCCTGGCATGGTCACCGCAATCGGGGAGGGTCTGATCACCACTTCAGAGTCAGGGCACTGCCTAACGCATGGCTGGTTGCAGGTGCCGGTAATGGGACAGGTCCGGGCCACTCCGCAGTCTGGATAGCATGGAAACATCTTGTTGTGATGGAGGTACACCTGGAAGACACAGCAGGGAATAGCGTGAGGAGAAGGTGCAAGTCCTGGTGAACAAAAGGCTTCAATCACCTTTACTAACATAGTGAGGTCTTCAAGGAGTGTGAGGAGGGAGGAGGAGTGGTCTTAGTCCCTATGTTCATGGCTATGGATCTGTTTGTATTTACTTTTTCTATGGCTCTTGACCGTTTGCAGTAATCCTGCTTCCCAACCAACCTCTTTCTACTTGTCTCAGTGATTGCGTATTGGAAAATACCTGAGTAGAACATGTGTAACTATTTCCATCATACTTTCCAGAGGGGGAGCCCGGTTGGTCTAGTTCAGCAAAACAAACTGGCATCCCTGTGGAACTTTTAAAGATAAGAAATTCATATCTCTTGAGCTTCTATGTGTACCATCCTACTACCTGAGATGCATGAAATGGAGGGTTATAGTCTAGAAGAAGAAGGAAAAATGCAGAGAAGCATAAGTCACAAGGTCAGACACTTCTGAAAGGGAACATGGCTGGGAAGATGATATCACATTTCTTCCTCTGAGAGCTTAACCTCTCGTTGCAAAGCAGTTGACTTTGGTATGAGATTTGGCTCTTTGGCCTTCCAAGTGTCGAGAATCACCACAACTTGCTGAGTAATAAACAATCATTTTGCTTTTCTCCAAACAAATCCCTAAAGAGAAAGTTCTTATGGGGGTAAACTGTATGCAAGACCCTCAACTGAGAAAAAGGCTCTTCAATATGTATTTCAGCCCTGAAGAACACAGGAATTGCTAACCAGGAACTTACCAGTCGTCATCTGAATCAATTCTCCTATCCCCAATAGAGAGGAGCTGCTTCAGAATAAAATAAAAGCCCACTGGACTGGTTTTTTCTGGACTAACTTTGAAAAGGTTCTCTCTAAGTTTGCCAGTGAAGTACACCTAAGGAACTTTCTGAAGATACAGCAGAGATTCAAATGCCCTAATTCTATTTCCAATTCAAAGGAAATATATTTCCTAATTGTATTTCCAAATCAATATCTGAGAGAGTATGCACAAGATAGATATGTAACCTACTGTGACATCCCTCTGTTGGAAAAGAGAATCAGTTGAATTCCACTTACCCCGTTCACAAATGAGATGAAGTGTGGAAAAGTGTTTGGAACCTCCCTGAGCCATGAGAGCTTTTATATAGTTTGAGGACTGCCTGGAGCATCTGCAATGCCAATTAAGAAGGAGGTCCTAATTAGGTACCTTCCACCCCTGCAAAACCCTGGATTAGCATGGTAAGTCTTCCTTTGGAGGCAGGAGTTTCCCTCAGGGCTTGTGTTTACTGGGTCACTCTCAGCAACATATGGTCTTGCATGCATGCTGCACTCTATGGAATCCTTTCATTTGTAAATTATAAGGGCCAACTGCTTTCCATCTTAGCATCTCAATGACTTTCATGGTACTGGAATTTGGATGAAAGTCAAATGGATTGGAAATGGAATAAGTAGCACAATTGGGTGTCATAAAAAATGGACCTACTTAAATTTTTCGATTCATGCTGTTTAGGTTTAATTCAGCGGGGAGTTTATTCAAACCCTGCTAGGAAGGAATGAGCCATTTTTTTGCCCTCTTGTTGGCTCCATTTCCAGCTGGTCTTTTGCACTTCCCTTTGAGATTAATGGGAATCCTTCAATTGCTTTCACTGTGTTAACTGTCAGGACCTTAAGTCTGAATTTCCTCCTTTAGGAGAAAAGGGGATTCTAGAGTGTCAAAGGCAACTTTAGTTCTAAGTTGTTTCTAAGTGCTTGATGATTGTTCATACTTAGATGAGAAATAAATTCAGCCAAGAGGAACCCCTTGAATAATCAGAGCAAAATACAACTTCTTCAAAAGTTACTTTCAGCTTAATGACTTATTGGAACATCATGAATGGTAAGACCCTAGTGATTTCAACCAAACCCTCGGCTCAAGCTTGAACCTTGAAGAGTGGAGTTCAACTGAGGAAAAATGGGGAGGGACGACGTCTTGTTGGAGGGGTTGTCCTGCACAGAAGAGACATGCACTACAACATGAGGCTCACTTTGACATAAAAACTTTGTGGGCTAAGTCCATTCCTGCTATTATTTGACCAATTTCATTGATGCTTCAAAGGACTATTCACAAGCCTAGAATGGGGACTATCCGATGGAGTACAGGAGAAATGGTGACCATTTGGCCTAAGAAATCACTAGGAGGTGCAGCAGCCACATGGAAAGATTCATGTTACACAGATTCTGACATGGGCCATGTAAAGGGCTCCCTTCAGTCCAAAGTGCTGGGAGCTGTGCTTTTTGAGGTTTCCTTATGGTCTGCCCTTACACTTTCATATAGATGTAAAATGGGTACTGCTAAAGTACCTGGAAGAGTAATCAAAAAGGTCAACTTTTGCAGGCTAGGAAGCAAGAACTTACTACTGGAATGACATCTGAGACTCTGTTGGATAGCTTTAAAAGAAACTAACCTTCAATACTGGACTATTTAATGGAAGAAAATTATTATGGCTCTAATAATACACATCTCTGTCCATGTAAAACTTGATGAGTGTTTGTGAAGAGCTTTGAAATGCTTAGATTAGAGGAAATCTCAGAGTATCCACCCTGAGTGTATAATTATTTCTTCTTGACATGCAGGTAAACAGAGGCAAATTGTGCTGATGGTCAAACAGGAAGAGATTGGGAGACTCCAAAATGAATTCCAGTGGCTGAGATGACTCATGCCAAATGCCAACCTCAATCTCCAGGACCTTGCTGCAACCTAGCTAGCTTCCAAATATGTCGCTAACCTGAGAGTAACACTAAGATAGCCTCATTCTGGAATCTTCATTTTGGTTTCATCATTTTCAGGGAATTTTGGGATGTAACCTCTTCAGATCTAATTGTGAGCCATGATCCACAATGGAGAGTGTAGTAATACATTTTAATTGCTTTTATTTGAAATTTTTTTTCTGTGGTGCCTGTGTACCCTTGCGAAGACTTACATTGTGTTGTGGCAAAAGTTTTCACATCTGAATTCTGTTAAGAGATTTTCACTGGTACACAACACCTGAAGATGCTTGAAATTTACAACCTTGTAATTCCTTTCGACCGTTGTTATCCTCACGGATGAAGAAGGTAAAGCTAGAGGAGAATCCTTGTCTGCACATACATCTGGAAAAATTCATTCTAATTGGGCTACTCTAACCTTTAAAGAGATGAGTTTGAAAGAAAAGTAACATATACAGTACATTTGGAGACTTACCCCAACGGCTGCTATGATTCTTATTTTTCAACAGTTGGCAGTCATCCGTGACTGCTAAGGAATAAACAAAACTTTCCTTGCTCCTAACAAAGGACCAGATTCTCAGCTGGTGTCAAATGGCTTCCAGTGAGTTAGCTTCTGTGGAGCAACACTTAAGGTATGTATTTGCAGCCAGCTAGCTTTGTGGAGGTCAGTGAAGGCAGATTGAGTGAACAGATCATGTAGACTCGCTCAATCAGTTCTACATGCAATGTCTATTAATCCAGTGCCCTGCGAGGCACAAGGCTGCATCGACATGAGGACATATTTTCCTTTGACCAAGAGGGGCAGAGCAGATGAGACCTAATTTACCTCATTTGAAGAGAAGCATCTTCAGGGGGCTTCTGCTGAGAACAATCAGAATTGCTAGACTGGCGAGTGCCAGCAATCACTTTCATCATTCTTCTTCTCCAATTATGGGAAGTAAAAGTTGCTTTGGAAGACATTATAGGATCCCAGAACTGTGTTAGTTTGCGCAAGTTTCATCTTAGTCCCTGGAAGAGAAAAATGGCCAAGAGGATATCTTAGGTTAAAATAAGGGTTTACAATAGTTGTGGGTGAGGAACGACTTCCCACTGTTGCTAGGGCTTCCTGGAGGATCTCTGATGCTGATTGAGGGGCAGTTATGAAATGAATTTGATTAGTTTGGTCAGTACTTATGGAACCAACTTGATAGCTGTGTCAAGTGCTCCTTTGGATGCAGTTTTTCTTGTCAGCGTGTGTGGTTATCTGCATCAAATGGAGAGACATCCACGCTACACTCTTCAAAATCCTTTCATCTTAAAATTGTATGGGTCAACTGCATTTCTTGTCTCATTCTATTGAGTTTGTTGCTGCTGCAATGAGGATGAATGCCAGGCTGACTCTGAATGGTCTCAGTAACAGAAGTGGCTGTCTTGAAGAGGAGCCATGTTCAGCTGTTTCAATTCATGCAAATCATGGAGAAGGATCATGGGCAGTTCATTCTAAATTTGTTCGGAATAAGGGATCAATTTCTCTCCCTTCCCTCCACCTCCATTTCCAATGCATCACGTACATCCCCTTTGAGATCAGTGGGAATCCTTCTATTGCCTCCAGCATGTTTCCTGTCAGGAGTCTTGTCTGAATTTCAGTGTTTGGTGGGGGGCTAGTACGATGCCTAGGAATTTAGCTCCACTTTGAGCTTTCAGACTATGTTTTATCAGGAACTTAAGGGCAATGTGGGCCTGTGATGGAGCCTCTGTCCAGGGGTGAATTTTACTCTGTGGTGGGGAAGACTTGATCTAATATTAAGCCCTGTATTTTTGTCACCATTTCTGTCTCACGGGGCTGTCTGGAACAGATGTTTTTAAAGGGTGAAGTGGAGGGATGCCAGAGACTGTGAGGAAGTTGTGCTCTTTAATAGAAAGCTTTAAAGTCTTGGCTACATGTTTCGCTCTGTGAGAATCCAGGAAACAGAGTTCTTGTTAGACTAAGAAACTGACTGATCCCAGCAAGATGCCCAAGAGAGATGAAAATCAGAGATTCTTGGTGAAGAGAGAGATGGCTGTGGCCTAAGAGTTAATGGAAATCCCACCTCGTTTATTTCTGATTCTCCCAATGAATTCCTCTTTGCAGTTGGGGATAGTGTTCCTCTCTTTACCTCCAAAACACGCAGGTGTAATTATAACTCACAAGGTTGATGGTCACAGTCTCCTTGCATCTTAGTATTCGGAGGCACTTCACAATCATTCATGAACTTTTATATGGACAGAGATGTGTCTTATTATAGCATTAAGGATTTTTCCTTCCATTAAATATTCTGAAATTGAAGATAAAATTCATATCCATCAAGGTCTTGGATGTCATTCCAGTGCTCGCTTAATGAGTCATAGCCTCTGCTATTGAGACTTTTTGTGTTCTGTTAAAGATACATTAGCATTTCTCTTTTATATTTCTTTTGACGTGCACAGCACCAGCAACTTGAGAAATAAGATAGCCCAGGGACATTGTATCCAGGTGTGCAGGCTGGAGCCCAGAGAGCTGGGGGAGACCAGGCTCCTCAGGGCTGTGTACACGAACCAGAAGCAATCTCAGCTGAAAGGAAAGACATGAGGAATCTTTATGAGAAAGAGGCAAGATGGAATATGAAGTCAAGGATGGGCACCGGCTACACATGCAAGCTCCTGAAGCTGGGGCCGAGAAGTACAAGGAGCTGACAATTATGCAAGATTTTCTACTCCCCAGGCCCTTGCCACATCAGACCCTGAAAAACCAGAAGTCCAAAAGTCACAGCAGTGAGAAAAGTGGGACTAAGAAAAGTTTGGGACTAATCAAATTCAAAGGGCTAATGGGCTGTTGTGTGAAGGGCCAAACTAACCAACCCTAAATCGGGCACACCTGGTAAATGGTGTGATATGGATATGTACTTGTGGGAGCCCATCCATGCTGACAATTTGCTACTGATGGGCTAGTATGTAGTGGTGACTGCGATGTTTGTGGAATCTTTGTAGGTAGATGTATTACACATAGATATACAGTGAAGGCTTATGACTGTGAACAGGAGGTCCAATGGGGAATCTGAGGCAGGCAGCGTCACTGACTGCATAATTTCAAAAGGACTTTGGAGGCTCTGTCTCCAGGTCAGCAAGTAGATGATCCTCTGACAGTTTTGTAAGGGAGCAGGGTCACTGGATACGATCTGTGAAACTTTTACAATTGGATTGTCTGCTTTGATGCCAAAGACGCCATGTAAGGGGTTCCTTTATGAATGCACATAAGCTGCTCTGCAGGACTGCTGTTGTATCATGTTGCCTGCAACTTCATACAGGTAGTTCTGTGAAACATGTTCCATGTACTTCATATACCTTGGCGGGGGTGTGTCTGCAATGAGAGGTTTCTTTCAGCACAGTCACTGAAGAGGTACCGTATATCATCGCCTACAAGCCGAAAATTTTGTGCCTGAAAATTGGCTTGAAAAATAGGTGCTCGGCTTATACTCAAGCGAATATGGTAGACAGCCCCAGCCGAGGAGTTTCCCTGAGCATGTGGGAGGCCGGAGCCCCAGTGTTGCCGGCCGGCCATCTTGTACATTCGGCCGGGGCTGGGGCTGGAGTCAGGTGGGGACCCCAGTGTCTGGAGCAGCCACATAAGAGGGCCTGGGGAGGGTTGGCCTGGACATTGAGGGGGGGATTCAGGGAAGCCAGGGAAGCGGCGGCCGGGACCGGGGGTTGGGGAGGGGGTCGGGGAGTTGGGGAAAGTGATGGGAAGCCTGAGAGGGTTTGGGAGGGGTCAGGGAGGCCAAGGAAGGTATGGCAGAGGTTGGGCATTTGGTGGGGGGGTCGGGGAGTCCGGGAAAGTGGCAGGAGGACCCAGGGTTTTTGGGAAGTCCAGGGAAGCAACGACAGGGACTGGGGATTGAGGGGGCACCTGGCAGGCTGGGAAGAGCAGCAACAGGGCTTGGGGGGGTGATGGGGAAAGGGTGTTGGGGAACAGAGGAGCAACAACACCGAACTGAGAAGGGAGCAGCGGGGCAGCAGTGATGAGCCAGGGGGCAGCAGAAGGAGCAGTGGGGAAGCAGTGGGGAGGTGGCAGAGCAGGGGGGGCAGCAGGTAGCAGTGAGGGAAGAGCGGAGTAGGGGGTGGCAGTGAGGAGGGGGCAGTAGAAGGAGCAGAGAGCAGCAGTGAGAAAGGGGCAGAGCAGGGGGCAGCAGGGGTGTAGCAGTGAGGAAAGGGCAGAGCAGGAGGGCAGGAGTGAGGAATGGCCAGCGGGGGCGGGCAAGGGAAAAGCAGCAGCAGAGATTTTGGGGTAGGGAAGCTGTCAGAAACTCCAGAGGAAGCCAGCATTAGTGGGTGGGAGGTTAGGGGCCAAGACCAAAAGGGGACCTCAGCTTATACCTGGGTCACCAAATTTAGCTTCTTTTTTGGGCTCAGAACTGGGGGGTCAGCTTGTGCCTGGATCAGCTTATACCCAATTATATACAGTACATACATGACAAGACACTGTAAATTGAGGTTCCTGGTTCAGGTGAGGAGAAGAATGACCTAAGCTGAGGAAGGAGGGGGGCAAAGGGGATTTTTAAAGGCCATGCTTGGGATGAGGAGAGAGCTCCTTGCCACAGAAAGACCATGTTGAAACAATTTCCGGGAAGTGAACCTATCCACAATGGCCGGAGGTTGGGAGTGGGGTATGTGGGCAAGTTGCAAGGCCACCAGCAGCCATCCATGTGGTTAAGCTAGAGAATGAGACAGAACAGTGACTTCTAGGCTAGCATGTCTCTTTTATCTTTTATTTGCTGATAGTAACTCCTCACTGCTTTATTAAATGATGGTGCATTTAGTTGCTATATGCTCACTTAAAATCATTTTTTAATTGATAAACTCATTTCTTTTATCAAAAACTGTGTGAAATTAAGAAGGGATTAACAAAAACCAACTGAGTGCACTCAACCCAGTTTCTTTGATAAAGTGGCAAACTAGTGTCTATTTTCTACGGTGATTGGGAAGGGCTCCAGTCCCTGAAGGATGGAGGTTCCTGGTGCGGCATCTGGGGCTGTGGGATGCTCACTGGGTGACCATTCCCTGAGTGACTGGAGAGCCTACACCAACTGCCTGGGACTGATGATACACAAGAGGCTGGTATGGACTGACATTGGAGTGGGTGGTCCCCTAGCAAGGTGGGGTAAATCAGGTGCCACGAGTGGGCAATTGGGGAGGCACAGCACCACATTAGACCAGATTCTAGAAAGGGAACATCACAGAGACTTTGCCTCTCTCTTTTAAGTTCAGGTGAAAGCAACTGAGCATCTTTTCCTCCATGTTCTGTGTTTGTGATGTCCTTTGTTGAATCTTTTGTTGATGTCTAGCCCAGTGCTCTCTTCATGGAATGAAAAGCTGGGGTGCTGTATCCATCCCTTAATGAGGAGGGAACAGCTCAGAGCCTCTTTCTTGGATTTGTTTTAGCCGTGAGACCCATTGTTGTGTTTATCATGCACTGAACCTTAACTACCATACACGTGAGATTGCAACAACAACAATAATGTTGGGTATGTGTTAAGAATTCCAGAAATTCCTTATGTGACATACTTTGCATTAAACACTACATAGTGACATTGCTTGCGTGATTATGGGCGTGGTGCAGTGTGTCCTAAGAAGGTAGCCTATCTGGGGGTGAAAATGAGCTCAAGGTGAGTGGCACGGAACTGGTAATGCCTGGTGAATCTGAGGGGTCAGGTAAAGTGGTCTGGTTATGGGGAAGAGCTACAACGATATTCCTGTATCCGTCAGGTTGGAGTGAGGAATCAGGCCAACCCTGGACAAAATTTTAGGGTTCTAGCTCAGGGTTGGGGTTCAGCCTGAACCCTACTGGGCACGAAATTATTCATGGTTGCCAAAACATGTCATTATCTTGAGAAGGTCCAGAGGGGGAGCTGTGTTAGTCTCATTCAGCAAAACAAACAAGGAGTCCTATGGCACCTTTAAAGAGTAACACATTTATTTAAGGCCTGAGCTTTTGTGGAGGAAAATCCCACTGTGCTTGATGAAGTGGGATTTTCTACCATGAAAGCTCATCCGATAAATAAATTTGTTAGTAAGTGTGAATAAAGATCAATCCTCACGAATTTTGCAAGGCACTTTGTCGCCCTTTATTAGAAAGTGGTGGGTTATTTACACGTTGCCTCCGTGGTGGATATTTATGCTAGACCAGCATTAAATTGTCTTGGGAAAAACTTTTTTTCCCATTTGAATTCCAATTAAAGATTTTTTATTCTTAACTTTTACACGAACAAACGTGAAATGTCCAGACTTGTTAATGTTTTGGACTTCTATTATACTTATTCATAACAAAGAGAATGTCAAAGACAGAACCTACCCTGTAGCTTATTTCACAAATCTGGAAAGATTCATTGTTATTAAGTTACTTTAACACAATGGAGAGAGATGTGTTGTCAAGCAGCTTAAAGCAGTAGAAGTAGTGCATGCCTGTGCAAGGAGTAATAAAGATCTTGAAAAGAAAAAAGCTAGAAGCCATGGCGGCTCAGGTCCTTCCCTTAATCAGGTCATGGTGATGTAAATCTACACAATTCAGGGATGTTGCAATTACATTCCGATTCAGTTTTGCATTTGGTATTTGATAAAATTATTTTTAGTGGAAAGCGTAGGTAGTTTCCTCAGGTAATCAGCACCGCTGCTTCAACTTCAAAGAGGTTTATGTCTTAAAACCAAAGGAAGACACTTCTGCCTTCTTCTTTGCATATGCAACTCACCTCTGGGGTTATAGTTCATATTTCAAACATCAGGCCAGGAATGTTTTCTGCACTATGGCCCATGGCCTGTCAGACTTTATGTCACAGATGTCCCACACCCATCTTCTCTTTCACCGAGAATGGGTGATTCCTCTCTTGGGCTCCCAGCTGGGTGTAGCCCAGGGGTTGCCAAGCTTATGGAACTCAGGAGCTACACAATTTGATTACTAAACCTTCAAGAGCCGCACTGAGGCATATATCCTTATTTTACCTACTCCAAAATTACTAAGTTTAAAAGTCATTACACACTGTAATTTTATTATAAAAAGAGGGCAAATATTGATCCTACTAATGTCAGATTCTAACAATTACTTAAGACTACCTTGAAAACTAGGCCTGCCTATACAGTAGAAACTTAGCTTCTCCCTGCCCTCTCCGACCATGCCACCATGCTTCTCCCTGCCCCTTCCGACCATGCTACTCCTTCTACCCTCTCTGACCCACTCCCTAACACCTCAGGCTCTCACACTGGCTCCCCCACGCTGAACCCCACTCCAAGGCACCCTAAGCTGGCCATTCCAGTGGCTGGGCACAGGCTAGGCCTCCCCCTGAACATGCTCAGGGCAGGAGATTTAAAACTTGTAGGCTGGGGCTGCTTTCCTCTGGACGTCTTCCAGGAGCCACATTTTTTCATTCAAGAGCCACAGGTGGCACCCGAGCCACAGTTTGGCCACTATTGGTATAGCCAGTTGTAGTGTCTTACAAAAACTCACTATCTTGCCTGTTTGTGGAAGCAGAGTTGTTTTCTGAGTTTATATGCTCTCCAAGACCCAGCTCAAAATGTTGCTACAAGAGAGCACTGCTCCCTCTCACTCTTTGCCATTCCCCCTTGATGAATGAGCAAAGGGCTTCTCTAGACAGCCCTTTGAGGTGGCATTGGTGAGCCAAGGGCAGGACCCAAATTCGGTCACGTTTTAATCACCATAGAGTGACAATCACACTTGGGAAGAAGTCCTGCACAACAGCCAAATGCTTCGTGTAAGTCCCTGCTAAAACCTGGTTTAACATTTCAATGTGGGACAAAAGTTGTCCATGAGCATCCTAGAATCCGCCGCCAAAAGTCTTACTAACAGTCTTAAGGTCTTAACAGGTAATGCACTGGAGGCATTGGGAGGATTCCCACTGGTCTCAAAAGGAATTGGACGGGTCCTCTTAGCGATGGCTATGATGAGAAGGCAGAAAAATAGCTCTCCCATTTCTAGCATATTTGGAATAAACTACCTGATGCCCCTATTCATGGCCAGCATGAATTGAAAGGTTTTAACTAGATTCCTATGTGTGGCAGCCCGTTGTGTCTGCTCCTTCTGCTCTGAATCACCTTGACATTCATCCTCCTTGCAGCAAAATAAAATCACTGGAGTGACATCAGGAGTGCAACTAGACCAATGAATTCTAACATGACAGGATTCTGAAGAGTCCAACAAGCATTTCCTGCCGTATGATGATGAGACTAGCCCAATAATCCCAAGCCCCGAGGAAAACACCTGCGTCCAAAGAAGGATGTATGAAGATAATCAAGTTTGTTCGGTAATTAATCAGGACCTCCTCCTTAATTGACATGGCAGATCCTCCAGGCAGTCCTAGAACCGTATAAAAGCTCGCAGGATCCTGCACTCTTCTCAGCACTTCTCCAGATTCATCTCCTCAGTGAACTGGGTAAGTCCAATTCAACACAATCTTTCTCTGAATACAGAGATGTCAGAGCAGGCTACATTTCTATTTAAACCTGAACTTTGACCGTATTGCCTGTGATTTTTATTGGCGGTGAGGTTTTTTTGTTCGTCTGGAATTCTCTTGTGTTTTATTCAGGACTGCAGATTGCAGATTCAGGCTTTGAAAATGAAAGAGTGAGAGACTGAATGGAAATATTTTTCCAACGATTTAGAGTTAGAAGTAGGACATTTAAATCTTTGCAGCATTATTAGAAAGTCCCTCGTACTTGTTCAACTTAACTGTATTAGGACAGATATTGGTGAGGCTACCTCAGAAAGGGACAATTCCTCAGTCTTCTGCTTTACTGTGATGTAACTGATCCTCTTCATTGGTGGGAACAGGAGCAGGGATTCAAACGACAACTGGTGAGATCCGGACTAGCAGTTAGTATATTTTTCAGGGCAGAATAACCCCTTGAAGATATTTCTCCTCTAATGGGAGACTTGAATCCATTTTACCCCAGTGTAAGAATCTTGGTCCTGTGATTTGGTTTGAGAATATCAAAGTATCTATTTATGACTCACAAAGTGTTTTTGAGTCTCAATGCTTGCAAAACTAAATTGTCTAAATCTGATACCAAACTCCAGTGGTTTGATTGTGCTGAGTTTAAAGGAGATGGTGACCATGATCCCAACCATAGTGTCTCAGAAATGCCTGAAATCTACCCAGAATCCCTGGTGTCTTTCCTAGATAACGTTTCCTTAAGTCCTGTGAGTAGTTTCTTAACAGACAGTTACTGACAAAAGCTTCAATGGGCTCATATGGAGCTAAATTTGGTGTGGGTGGATGAGACTGGAGCACTTCAGACCTCTAGGTAGCCACTTCAGATCTGCAGATCATACCAGTGTCAGATGGATTGCAGCTCGTCTGTGGAATTTATCTGCTCAGAGTGAGATAGCTGCAGATGCTGTTGCAGCTCAGTTTATGATCTATTCCCTCACGCAACTGTTCTTAGCCCAATTTCTGTGGCCAGTTCCCAGACTCCACCAATTAGCCAATGATGGACAGCTGAGCCCAGCCCTATCCCCACTGCCAGTCACCCAGTCAGATGAATGGCAACTGTAAGTGACCTGCCCTGGCCGAGCCT
>ML682173.1:82627-162766 GCA_007922195.1 Podocnemis expansa
AGTCAGAAAACTGGGACTAATGGGCTGTTGTGTGAAGGACCAAACTAACCAACCCTAAATCGGGCACACCTGGATAAAGAGTGTGATATGGATATGTACTTGTGAGAGCCCGTCCATGCTGACAATTTGCTACTGATGGGCTAGTATGTAGTGGTGACTGAGATGTTCGTGTAATCTTTGTAGGTAGATGTATTACACATAGATATACAGTGACGGCTTATGACTGTGCCCAGAAGGTTCAAAGGGGAATCTCAGGCAGGCAGGCTCACTGACTGCATAATTTCAAATGGACTTTGGAGGCTCTGTCTTCAGGTCAGCAAGTAGCTCCTCCTCTGACAGTTTTATAAGGGAGCAGGGTCTCTGGATATGATCTGTGAAACTTTTCTATGCACTTTCACAATTGGATTGTCTGGTTTGATGCCAAAGACACCACGTAAGGGGTTCCTTTATGAATGCATATAACCTGCTCTGCAGGACTGCTGTTGTATCATGTTGCCTGCAACTTCATACAGCTACTTCTGTGAAACATGTTCCATGTACTTCATATGCCTTGGCGAGGGTGTGTCAGTAATGAGAGGTTTCTCTCAGCACAGTCACTGAAGAGGTACATATATGACAGGACACTGTAAATTGAGGTTCCCGATTCAGGTGAGGAGAAGAATGACCTAAGCTGGGGAAGAACGGGGCAAAAGGGATTTTTAAAAGGACATACTTAGGATGGGGAGAGAGCTCCTTGCCAGAGAAAGACCATCTTGAAACAACTTCCAGGAAATGAACCTATCCACAATGGCCGGAAGTTGGGGGTGAGGAATGTGGGCAAGTTGCAAGGCCACCAGCAGCCATCCGTGCGGTTAAGCTAGAGAATGAGACAGAACAGTGAATTCTAGGCTAGAATGTCTCTTATCTTTTATTTGATGATGGTAACTCCTCGCTGCTTTATTAAATGATGGTGCATTTAGTTGCTATATGCTCACTTTAAATCATGTTTTAATTGATAAAAAGAAATGAGTTTATCTAAAACTGTGTGAAATTAAGAAGGGATTAATGAAAACCTGCTGAGTACACTCAACCCAGTTTCTTTGATAAAGTGGCAAACTAGTGTCTATTTCCTATGGTGATTGGGAAGGGTCCCAGTCCCTGGAGGAGGGAGGTTCCTGCTGCGGCATCTGGGAGTGTGGGATGCTCACTGGGTGACCATTCTCTGAGTGACTGGAGAGCCTACACCAACTGCCTGGGACTGATTATACACAAGGGTCTGGTATGGACTGACCCTGGAGTGGGTGGTCCCCTAGCAAGGTGGCGTAAGTCAGGTGCCACAAGTGGGCAACTGGGGAGGCACAGCACCACATTAGACCAGATTCTAGAAAGGAACATCACAGAGACTTTGTCTCTTTCTCTTAAGCTCAGATGAAAGTGACTGAGCATCTTTTCCTCCATGTTCTGTGTTTGTGATGTACTTTGTGGAATCTTTTGTTATCTAACCCAGTGCTTTCATCTTGGAATGAAAAGTTGGGGTATTGTATCTCCCCCTTAATGTGGAACAAACTGTTCAGAGTATCTTGCTCGGATCTGCTCAGAGCATCTTCCTTGGATGTGTTTTAGCCATGAGAAACATATCTGTGGTTATCACACAGTGAGCCCAAACAGCCATACACGTGAGATTGCAGCAAACTTACTACAACAACAATAATGTTTGGAGGAAAATAGAGTGATCAGGAGCAGTCAGTGTGGATTCAACAAGGGTAAATCGTGCCTGACCAACCTCATCACCTTCTATGATGAGATGACTGGATTTGTGGATGCGGGAAGAACTGCTGATGTGATATACTTCAACTTTAGCAAGGCTTTTGATATGGTTTCCCACAGCATTCTCGTCAGCAAGTTAAGGAAGTATGGTTTGGATGTGTGGACTGTAAGGTGGATAGAGAACTGGCTACATCAATGATTTCAGCATGTAGGAATCAATGGCTCTATGTCTAGTTGGCAACCAGTAACGAATGATGTGCTCTAGGGGTCGGTCCTTGGGCCAGTTCTGTGCAATATTTTTATTAATGATCTGGACGATGGGATTGATTGTACACTCAGTAAGTTTGTGGATGACACCAAGCTGGGGGGAATGGTAGACACGCTGGAGGGCAGGGAGAAGATTCAGGAAGACCTTGACAAATTTGAATAGTGGACCAATAGAAATCTTATGAGGTTCAACAAGGATAAGTGTAAAGTCCTGCACTTGGGACGGAAAAACCCCATGCACTGCTACAGGCTGGGGAGCGATCAGCTAAGTAGCAGCACCGTATAAAAGGACCTGGGGGTCCTGGTGGATGGGAAGCTGGATATGAGGCAGCAGTGTGCTCTTGGTGTCAAAAAGGCCAATGGCATACTGGGCTGCATCAGAAGAAGAATTGCCAGCAGATCAAGGAATGTGATCATTCCTCTCTATTTGGCACTGATGAGGCCGCATCTGGAATACTGTGTCCGGTTTTGGGCTCCCCACTACAAAAAGGATGTGGACAAACTAGAAAAAGTCCAGCGGAGGGCAACAAAAATGATCAAGAGGCTGGAGCACAAGACCTATGAAGAAAGACTGAAGGAACTAGGCTTATTTAGGCTGCAGAAGAGAAGACAGAGGGGTGATTTGACAGCAACCTTCAACAACCTAAAGGGATGTTCCAAGGAGGATGGAGCTCAGCTGTTCTCAGTAGTAACAGAGGATAGAACAAGGAGCAATGGTTTCAAGTTGCAGCTGAGGAGGTTGAGACTTGATATTAGGAAAAGCTTTCTTACTAGGAGGGTGGTGAAGCATTGGAATGGGCTACCTAGAGAGGTGGTGGAATTACCATCTTTGGAGATGTTGAACGCCTGGCTGGATAAAACTCTAGCTGGAATAATTTATTGGGAGTGGTCCTGCTATTTTTGGCAGGGGGTTGGACTAGATGACCTCATGATGTCCCTTCCAACCCTATGATTCAGTGAATTCCAGAAACTGCTTACATGGCACATCTTGCATTAAACACTACATATTGATATTGCAAGCATGATTATGGAAGCGGTCCAGTGTGTCCTGAGAAGGTGGCCTATCTAGGTGTGCCACTGAGCTCAAGGTTAGTGGCATGGAAATGTTAATGCCTGGTGAGTCTGAGAGGTCAGGTAGAGTGGTCTGGCTCTGCAGAAGAGCTACGATGATATTCCAGTACTGGTCAGGTAAGAATGCGGAAGCAGGCCATTCCAGATAAAATTTTAGGGTTCAAGCTCAGGGGTGGGGTTCATTCTGAACCCTACCGGACACTAAATTATTCATGGCTGCCAAAACACATCATTACCTTGAGAAGGTCCAAATGGGAGCTGTGTTAATCTGGTTCAGCAAAACAAACAAGGGCTGTGTTCACACACAGATGGTTGTTTCGAGACAAGTTGTATCGAAACAACTTGTTTTGAAACAATGCCTTATTTCAAAATGACTTACTTTGAATTAGCAAAAAGTCATTTCAAAATAGGGAAAAAAGTGGGACATGAAATAGCAAGTTCACAGTGTGAACATGCTATTTCGTTACCTGCTGCAGGGGGCTGCAGACCCCTGGGGGTGAGCTGTTGCTGGCTCACCCTGCAGCTCCAGAAAGGGGGCTGCAGCCCCCAGCAGGGGGTGACCCCCTGCAGGGTGGCTCAGCCCCCCACCAAAGCTGCCCCCTGACACTGCAGGCAGATTGGGGGTGCGGGGCTCAGCCCACAGAGGGGCTGCCCCCCGACACCGCCAGTGGGTCTGGGGCACCTTGAAAGAGTAAGGAATTTATTTAAGGCCTGAGCTTTTGTGGGGGGAAAATCCCACTGTGTTTGATGAGGTGAGATTTTTCTACCATTAAAGCTCATGTGATAAATAAATTTGTTAGTAAGTGTAAAGAAAGACCAATCTTCAAGAATTTTGCAAGGCACTTTGTTGCCTTGTATCAGAAAGTGGTGGGTTATTTACACTCTGCCTTAGTGGTGGGTATTTATGTTTGGGCAGCCTTAAATTGTCCTGGGAAAAAGTTTTTCCCATTTGAATTCTGGATTAAATTTTTTTATTCTTACCTTGTGTGTGAACAAACATGAAATGTCCATACTTGTCAATTTTCTGGACTTCTATTATACTCATACATAAAAAAGGAAATGTCAGAGATAGACGCTAGGTGATCCTGTAGGTGATTTCACAAACCTGGAAAAATTCATTATTTTTAAGTTACTTTAACACATTGGAGTTGGATGTGTTGTCAAGGAAGTTAGAAATAGTAGAAGTAGTACATACCTGTGCAAGGAGCAAGAAAGATCTTTGAAAGAAAAAAAAGAAAAAGAAAAAAAAAAAAAACTAGTAACCATGGTGGCTCAGGCCCTTCTGTTAATCAGGTCATGATGATGTAGAGCCACACAATACAGGGATGTCTCAATTACATTCCGATTCAGTTTTGCATTTGGTATTTGATACAATTATTTTTAGTGGAAAACTTAGGTACCTTCCTCAGGTAAATCAGAAGAGTTGCTTGAACTTCAAAGATGTTTAACTCAAAATCAGAGGAAGACACTTCTGCCTCCCTCTTTGTGTATGCAACCCACATCTGGGGTTACAGTTCATATTTCAAAGATCAGTGTGGTTATAGCAGAATTATTTTCTGCACTATGGCCCATGGCCTGTCAGACTTTATGTCACAGATGGTTCCACACCCATCCTCTCTTTCACCAAGAATGGGTGATTCCTCTCTTGGGCTCCCAGCTGGGTGTAGCCAGTGGTAGTGTCTTACAAGAAGTCACTATCTTGCCTGTTTGTGGAAGGAGAGTTGATTTCTGAGTTTCCATGGGCTCCAAGATCTAACTCAAAACTTTGCTACAAAAGGGAACTGCCTCCTCTCACTCTTTGACATTCCCACTTGATGAATGAGCAAAGGGCTGGTCCAGACAGCCTTCTGAGATGGCATAGATTAGCCAAGAGCAGACCCCAAATTAGGTCACATTTTAATCACGATAGTGACATTCACATTTGGGAAGAACTCCTGCACAAAATGCTAATGTTTCATGTAGGTCCTTGCTAAAACCTGGTTTAACATTTCAGCATGGGACAAAAGTTGTCCATGAGCATCCTAGAATCCACCGCCAAGAGTTTTACTATCAGTCTTAAGGTCTTGACAGGTAATGCACTGGAGGCATTGGGAGGATTCCCATTGGTTTCAAAAGGAATTGGACATGTCTTGTTAGCGATGGCTATGATAAAGAAGGCAGAAAAATAGCTCCCCCATTTCTAGCATATTTGGAAAAAACTACCTGATGCCTCTATTCATGGCCAGCATGAATTGAAAGGCTTGATCTAGATTCTTATGTATGCCAGCCAATTGTGCTACCCTTTTTGCTCTGAATCACGTTGACATTCATCCTCCTTGCAGCACAAATAAAATCAGTGGAGTGACAGCAGGAGTGTAGCTGGCACATAGAATTCTAAAGTGACAGGATCCTGAAGAGTCCAACAGGCATGTCATGCTATCTGATGCTGAGACTAGCCCAATAATCGCAAACCCCAAGGAAAACAGCTGCATCCAAAGAAAGATTTATGAAGGCAATCAAGTTTGTTTTGTAATCAATTAGGCGCTCCTTAATTCATATAGCATATAGAATCATAGAATCATAGAATCATAGGGTTGGAAGGGACCCCACGAGGTCATCTAGTCCAACCCCCTGCCAAAAAAAGCAGGACCACTCCCATTAGATCATCCCAGTCAGTGTTTTGTCCAGCTGGGACTTGAACACCTCCAGAGATGGAGATTCCACCACCCCCCTAGGCAACTTATTCCAATGCTTCACCACTCGCCTAGTAAGGAAGTTTTTCCTAATATCCAGCCTGGACCGCCCCAGCTGTAACTTGAAGCCATTGCTTCTCGTTCTGCCCTCTGTTACTACCGAGAACAGTCGAGCTCCCTCCTCCTTGGAGCAACCCTTCAATATCCTCCAGGCAGTCCTAGAACTGTAGAAAAGCTCTCAGGATCCTGGAGTCTTCTAAAGACTTCTCCAGATTTCATCTCCTCAGTGAACTGGGTACACAAAAATTGGCATAATGATGCAGATCAGATGTGGATTGGATCTGCATCCACGTTTGTGCATCCACACAGGGCTCTAGACAAGAAACATAGGAAGAAGAAACAGCCACCAATGTCTGGCCACTTACCTAGGGACTAAGTACACTTTCTCCCTCTTTGGGCTGCTTGAAGACCTAACTATATTAGTAAACATGACTGAAGCTTTTCCTCCACCAGGATTTGCACCTTCTCCTCACACTATCCCCTGTTGTGTCTTTCAGCTGTACCTCCATCACAGAAAGATGTTTCAATGCTTTCAAAGTTGGGCTTGTCTCTAGAAAACTTTTCTCAACCTGGACTCCACAGATAACCCTCCCTGTTCTATGGAGCTTGTCCTCCTCTGGCTTGGATGTGTCAGAAGGCATTATTCATACAATGCTGGAGATGAACTCAAAACATCTAGAGGAAAAGCACTGAAATAGTTCACTTTCAGATCAAGAATCATGGAATTAGCCTCCAATATGGATCTCTCCATTGACATAAAATAACAAAGCACATTCACCATACATGTTCTCAGATATGAGCAAGACAACTATCTGTATAACAAAAGACCTCAAAACATTTTTAAGCAACAAACTGAACCATGACATGTTACAAAGAAGATGCACACCCAACTGTGAGTTATTCCAAATAGAGTGTTCTCAATCACATGTAAACATTATTATAGCAATAGAGTTTAGGTAGGATGTCAGAATGACTTCTGTGTCCAAATACAGGTAAAATAGTTGCTCTTGGCCTACACTGTCACTCTGTAGAAATCAGTGAAGAACAGAGTGAATCTTTCTCAGCACAGATACATAAATTCTCTTATATTTCCATTTGGTTGGTGGGAAGAAAAATCTCAGTTGTCTAAAGGAGGATTTAGGAAGGCAATCAATTTTGTTTGGTAATTAATGTTTGAATAGCCATCATGGAGTCAACACTTTTCAATAAAAGTAGTTAAAGGGTATTGCAAGATTGTTGATCATTGTTCAAACAAGATCAGAGGATGTTTACGTGAGAGTTTGCCTCAAAACTACCAAAATAATTAAGGCGTATTCTAGAATGAGACTTGTTAGCATTACCCTCAGGTTAGTGATGTATTAGGAAGCCACCAATGGTAGGTAATCAGCAGGGTTCAGGATATATTGGTTAATTTTGATACGAGTAGTCCCAATCATTGGAGTTAATTTGTGATTTTGTCAGTCAGGTCCTTTTTGACTTTGGTATAATGGGGCCTCCATGTATGTCCATTTCAAACAAGCATAATTATGACTCTCAGTGTGGATGATCTGAAGCTTCATCTGACCTGAGCATTTCAAAGCCCTTCTCAAACACTCATCAAGTTTTAAATACCAGTAAAGTGTATTATTATAGCTGTAACAAGAATCTCTTATTACCATTAGTTTTTCCAATATTGAAGATGAGATTCATTTAAAAATGCACATCAGGGACTCAAATGTCATTCCACTGGTCAGTTCATGATTGCTAGCCTTTGAAAAGGGGGCTCCTTGATTTCTGTTCAATGTACCTTAGCTTTCCCATTTTAGATGTATTTTAATTTTAAGGATAGATGTTGTGGAAATGTGAAAGAGCGCAACTTCAGCAACTTCAGATGGGAGGAAGGCCCTTTACCCAGTGTGCATTAGGGAGAACCTTGTTTGAAATGTATATTTCTATGTGTCTTCTGCAAGTCCACCCAAATTGCTCAGATGCATTGTACAATGAAAAGAATGGGAAATATCAGCTACTGAATCTCCATCCATGAGCTGCTAAGAGAAGTGGGGTTTAGGAGAAAGGTCAGCTACTAAAGAAAATGGCATATCATAAAACAGAGAGAGTGAAGGGGAACTTCATAAATGGTCAGCTTGGTGCCAGATGAAGCAGGATAAATTGCTAGATTGACACACCTGGGGAATACTGGAAGACCCTGCTCCAACAGAAGGTATGTCAGCCATTAGCCAGGGAGTTTTTAAAGCGGAAAATACACCCCCAAAACCATTTCTTCTAATCTGAGCAACATAAAATCCCTTCCCTCAGTTCTAGGATGCTGATCATCTTTGAACAGTTATGAGCTTCACTGGTAGATGCTGGCTCACTATCTGCCCCTTTAGCTTTACAAAGGAAAGTTGGTTAAAAAAAAAAAGAGAAATATAAAGCTTTACAGAATGCAAATCAACCACTCTCTAGTAATTGTACACTGCTCCTTGGCGATGCCTCCAAACCGTTAGCATGAGATTGTAAAGTTCATGAGATCCAGCATTTCTCAGATGCTGCCACCAATGGATATTTTTGCAGGCAACATAGGCCTCCAAAGCAGGGGCAGAGTTGTGTTACTGTGAACTGAAAATGTCACCTGCATTAAAAACTACACTGCATCATTATGTCAGTCTTCTGGTTATCATTCCACCCACTATGTTTAAAAAACATGCTGGAATAAAGACATGAGCACTGCTGAAAGTTGGTGAATGATTCTTGTACTACTATGAAGACTACATTTCCATTCACCATATTTGTGGCTCTGATTCTCCAGAATATGAAAATATGTCACCCTTCACATTTTGAATCTGACTACACAAAATGAAAAATATATCCCATCCATCCTGTCTCTTTAAGGACATCATATAACAACCAAATGGAGAGAGGGGGAAGATTTAGCCTTCTGCTCCTAGTTCTGTTTAAGAGCCATACAGCTCTAGTTTTCAGCATCAGAACATACCTATGGACACCTCTTTGAAATGGAAGAACATAGGCATTGATATAGAAATGCAGGTGTCCTGCCACTGTGGTCTGTACCAAAGGCTTCCCAGGGAGGTGCAATAAAGCAAGCAGAAGCAGGGATGGGATGACCGGTCCATAATGAGATTTTTTTTCACTTTTCTCCATCAGTCAGATCTATCTCCATTAGTGGAGGATATCCTGAAGCACAAGGGTTTATGTCTTTGCCAACCCGAAGACTCCATTTGCAGTAGAGTATTGCAAGTACCAGCCTATCTGCATCACACTGAGACGTGTCCACTCAGTGCTTTCTTTTGTGATACAGCAAGATGAGTATCAATTTGAAGCTGTAGCATGAAAGACCTAGACTGTTGACAGGAGATAGAAGTGGATGGCCACCTGGGCCAGTAATGACTGTTAGATGATTGAATTAAGGATTTGGAGAAGAGATAGAAAGGAGAAGAGTGGAAACTGGACTTAAGAAATGCAGACTTTGAGTCCCTCAAAGAGCTGTTGGGCAGGACTCCCTTGGAGTCTGCTATGATGGGGAAAGGAGGCCAAGAGAGCTGGCTGTATTTTAAAAGAGCCTTATTGAGTTCCCAAGAAGAAATCGTCCCAAAGTGCAGAAAGACTAGCAAATATGCCATGCAACCTGCTTGGCTTAAGAGAGAAATCACTGGTGTGCTTAAACACAAAAAGGAAGTTTAGAAGAAGCGGAAGCTTGGAGAGGAAGATTAGGGGGGTGTGTATCAATTGCTTGAGTATGCAGGAGTGAAAGCAGCAAGGCCAAAGCCAAACTGGAGTTGCAGCTAGAAGAGGTGTAAAGAGGAACAGGAAACGTTTCTACAAGTGTGTAAGGAGCAAGAAGGTAAGTCAGGAAAATGTGGGCACTGTAATGAATGGAGGAGGCAACCTACTGACAACTATGTTGAAAAAGATGATGTCCACAATGGCTTTTTGATTCTGTTTTCACAGACAAGGGCAGGTCTCAGACACCTGCACCGGGCAGCACCATATGGGAAGGAGGTTAGCAGCCCTCAGAAGTAAAAGAACAGGTTCATGGCTATCTGGAAAAGCTAGTCATGCAGATACCCATGGAGTTGGGTGCAATGCATCTGAGGGATTTGGCTTAAGTAATTGCGGATACTTGGGAGGTTTTCTTTGAAAAGTCATGGTGATCAGGAGACATCCTGGATGACTGGAAAAAAGCAAATACAGTGATTGTCATTAAAAAAGGGAAGGAAGAAGATCCAGGGAACTACAGAGCAGTCAGCTTCACCTCAGTCCTGGGAGAAATCAAGGAACACTACAGATGAAATAAAAAAATAGGGGAGAGTCCAGCAAAGATCAATGGAAATGATTCAACATCTGTGGTACGTGACTTATGAGGAGATACTGAGGGAACCATGCTCACTTATACTGCAAAAATGAAGAGTGAGGGAAGATTTGACAGTACCATTAACTATCAAAAGGAGTTCCAAAGGGGCAGCTGTGTTAGTCTAGTTCAGTGAAACAGACAAGTAGTGCTGTAGCACTTTTAAAGAACAACAAATATAGCTACTGCATGAGCTTTCATGGGAGAAAAGCACACTTCTTCAGATGCTTTGAAGATGGGGGAATTTACGGAATAAGAGTAAATAAAAGCAGGGAAGTGTAAATCATAGGAACAGGTCACAGTGTAACAGCAAATCAAAGCAGTGGTTAAGATTCAAACACTGGGAAACAGCATAGAGAGGAAGATGAGGTCAAATTACCTGTTGTAATGGGAAAAGAATCCAAAGCCCTTATTTAGATCTGAAGAGACAGAGTCAAATTTGCAAATAAATTCCAATTCTGCCATTTCTCTTTGAAGCCTTGATGTGTTATTCAGTTGCTTGAGCATGGCTATTAGCAAGTCATCACAAGAATGAGCAAGAAGACTGAAGTGCTCAGCAACTGTTTTTTTTAGTCCATTCTTCTATCTCTCATAGTGAGAAGTAACAGCTTCCTGAGGTTAAAGTAGAAGGCTGTGTTCACACAGCCTCCTTATTTCGAAACAACAGAGGTTGTTTTGAAATAAGGTTTCAGCTGTTCACACGACTGTGTTGTTTCAAAACAAGTTAAACCCCATTTGGGGTCGAAACAAACTTGTTTCGAAACCCTTGTTTCGAAACAAGGCATGTGAACATGTTGTTTCGGAACAAAGTGTTCCGAAACAACAGTGGATCCTCAGCACCCTGGCCAGGGAACCCTCAGGACCTTGGCTAGGGTGCTGAGGGCTGTCCCTCAGCCCCCGAAAGGGGGCTGCAGCCCCCGGCGGGTGGGGGGGGGTGAGCAGCTGCGGGGCACAGGAGCCAGACACAGGTACCGAAATAGCAAGTTCACAGTGTGAACTTGCTATTTCGATTCCTGCTTTTTCCCCTTATTTTGAATTAACATTTTGTTAATTCGAAATAAGTTGTTCCGAAATAAGGGTTATTTCGATATACGGTTGTTTCAAAACAACCGTATCGAAATAACCTGCTGTGTGAGAACACAGCCGAAGACTCCTGAATTGGAGCTTCTTGGCTAGCTTGAGAAAGTTTCATCCTAATTGTCTTAACTGAGAGATGGCTAAGGGATTTTCTAAAATTAAGAGAAGTGTTTAGATGATCCTTGGGTTGTGAGTGCCTTTCTACAATTCCATGGACTGCCTGGAAGATGGGCAATGCCAGTTTTGGAGAAGTTACCAAACAACCTTGATTAGTTTGTTTGGTAGTTACCAAACAAAACTTGATTGCTTTGGCAAGTCCTTCTTTGGATGCAGTTTCTTTTCCTCAGTGTTGATGATTATTGGGCTAGTCTCTACATCAAATGGAGAGAAATGCATGTTGGACTCTTCAGAATCCTTTCATCTTAAAATTCTATGGGCAAACTGCATTTCTTGTATTGTTCCATTGACTTTGTTGGTGCTACAATGGGAATGAATGCCAAGCTTCTTCCGAGTGGCCTCAGTAACACAACCTCTTCGTCATGAACAGGAATCATGTTCAGTTGTTTCAACTCATAATAGTCATAGAGAGGGGTAGTAGGCAGTTCATTCGAAATGTGGTAGGAAGGAAGGAACCATTTCTTTGCCTTCTTACCATCTCATGCCAGTGAATCACATCTAATTCCCTTTGAAATCAGTGGGAATCCTTCTATTGCCTCTAATTTGTTTTTGGTCAGAACTTCCTGTCTGAAGTATAACTTTGGGGGGCTAGTACAATGGTTAGCGACAGATTTCTTCTACTTTAAATTTTCATACTACATTTTAGCAGGAATTAAATGGATCGGGGCCCAGGGGTGAATTTCACTCTGTAGTGCTTAACACTTGATCTAACAATGGCCCTGCACTTGGGTCATGAAATCTGTCTCAAAAGGCTGCCTAGAGCCATTTTTTTGAAAGGTGAAGGGGAGGGATGCCAGAGAGTGAGAGGAAGGAGTGCTCTTTTATAGAAAGCTTTCAAGTCCTGTCACCTATATGTTATCAGAAACCAAATTTTTGCCTTGTGGACAGCCAAGAAATTGAATTATTATATGGCAATGCAGCTGATTGATCTGAGAAGATGCCCAAGACAGATGAAAATCAGAGATTCTTGGTGAAGGAAGGGATGGCTGTTACCTTATTTAGAGCTGTTTAATCCCAAGAACACTTTCTTTAGATGCTAAGAATACAACTGTTGCATTTGTGAATTTCTGAGAGTGTTTGTAAGATGCTTTGAATTCTTGAGTTCTGAGAACACTAAATAATTTCCAGTCTTATCATTCTTTGTATCTATGTTTGACATGAACAAAAAAAGAGGCAAGGTGAAGTGAAGCTCACTGAATTGTCTTTTAGAACACATCTACCCCTGGCTAAGCACTACATTGACCTTCAAGTCAAGACAAAGTAAGTAACTAGCTTTAAGTTATAGAATTCATTGGAACAAAGTCACAATTTTCACCATGTGGAATACCTTTACTTTCTTTGGAAGCACACCTCTTTTAAGACATCATAGTTAACCACAGAGAATGATTTACTACTGGTTTGCATAAAGAGATATAGGATAGATTCTCTCAGTAACATTACTTTTCTTATATATGAGTATTATTATAGTCTAAATAACTCACAGTTGTATACATTTCAAACTTGTTCATGTGCAGTGTAGGAATAAAAAACCAAATATAGAAGTGAAATAGGAAAAAAAAATATGTGCAAGACAATTCTTGTCCGCTCAAGTATGAATAGCCACCATTAAGCCAACACCTTTTAATAAAAGGAGTTAAAGTGCATTGCAAGACTCTTGATTGTTGATCATTGTTCACACTGAGACCAGAAGATATTTCACCCAAGAGTTCCTTGCTAATCATCAACATAAATAAAGGAATATTCTAGAAGAAGCCTTCTAAGAGTTACTGTCAGCTTACTGACATATGTTGAAGTAATGAATGGTAAGTAACAAGAAGGTTTGGGAGATATTGGTCGGTTTTGGGTATGAATAGTCCAGACCAGTGGAGTTTATTTCTGATTCTGCTCATCAATTCCTGTTTGACCTTTGGTATAATATACCTCCATTTATGACCAATTCAAATAGAAATTTCCAGAGGTGTAGCTGTGTTGGTCTGTGTAGAGCAAAACAAGGAGAGTCTTGTGGCGCCTTATGGACTAACATTTCTTTGGGCATAAGCTTTCATGGGCTCCCTCCCACTTCATCAGATGCAAGACACTGCATCTAACAAAGTGGGTTAGAGCCCACAAAAGCTTATGGCTGAAGAAATTTCTTCGCCTATAAGGTGCCACTGGACTCATTGTTTTTGTATGTCAAATAGGTATCATAACAACTCCCATAGTGGATGGCCTTAGCAGGACCAGTGATAGCATTTCTGGCACCTTCCTGCAACCCAGCAGACACCAGTACAGACGAGTGATGTCATAGCGCAGCAGAATGGCACGGTCCCCATTTTGGTGCCTCTCAAACTTCGGCTCTCCCCCCGCAACGGTTACCAGGCTTACCATGTTGCGCCAGCCCTGGGTCTTAGGTGTCACCTGACCTAAGCATTTCAAAGCCGTTCTCAACACTCGAGTTTTATATGCCAGTGAGGTGTATTATTATAGTAGTAATATCTTCTTACTATTAGTTATTCCAATATTGAATATGAGATACATTTAAAATGCACATCAAGGTCTCAGATGTCATTCCAGTAGTCTGTTCATGACTGCTATCCTCTGAAAATGGGGCATGTTTTTATTTCCGCACAATGTACCTTAGGATTTCCAGTTTTTTATGTATTTTAAAGTGCTAGCATAATAGGTGAGGAAGTGTAAAACAGCACAACTCCAGCAACTTCAAATGGAAGGAAGGCACTGCAGGGAACCTTGTTTAAAGTGCATCTTTCTTTGCGTCCTCTGTAACAGTGGTTCTCAACCACTGTGTCAGGATGCATTGCTGTGTCACCACACAGTGGTAAATGTGTCACAGAAACCCAAGGAAATGGCTGGTTTTGGCCCAAGGGAAGGAGGGGGACTGGTGTGTCCTGTAGGGCTGCAATATGCCAGCAAGCGTGTCATGACCTACAAAAGGCTGAGAACCACGCTCTGTGCTCTGTAAGTCCACCCAAATTGCTTGGATTCATCGTGCAGTGAAATCAATGGGAAACAACAGCCACTGCATCTCCATCCATGAGCAGCCAAGATAATTGCGTCTTGTGAGAGAGTTCAGTTAATGAAGAAAAACAGACTGGATTCCTGTTCAGAACACGCAGTGGTGCTACTGATTTTGTGCTAAATCACCTTGACATTCATCCTCATTATAGAGCCAAGACAATCAATGGCATGACATGAGGAATGCAGCTGGTCCATACAATTTTAAGATGAAAAGAAACTGAAGTGTGAAATGTGCATGTCATGCCATCTGATGCTGAGTGCACCACTTTTTTTTTGTTAAGTAAAAGAAAAGAAGCCACCAAACTGCTTGGGTCACAGAAAGTTAATGCTTTCAAAATGGCATGGTAAAGATGCACTGATTTGAACATTCATCATTATCCTGAATGTTCTTGTAGGGGGAAAAAAAACAAGGAGTTGTGTGGCACTTAAAGACTAACAGATTTATTTTTCACTTGAGCTTTCGTGGGAGAAAATCCCAGTTCATCAGATGCTTCGAAGATGGGTGAGCACCTGACGAAATGAGATTTTCTTCCACAAAAGCTCATGCAAAAAATAAATCTGTTAGTCTTTAAGTGCCACACGACTCCTTGTTCTTCTTGCTGGACTAGACTAACATGCCTACTCCTTTCGAAATTGTTCTTGTAGGCCCTTGCTTCTCTCCTTGAGCTCTTATCCCTTCAGTTGATAGCCAGTATAGGCAAGGGGTGGCCTGGTCTCACCCTCTACTCCAAGCCCCAACCAGCTCCTTACAAGCCACATCATTATAGACTTTATAGGCTATGTCCATACACAAGCCATAAAATCGATTTAACAGGTCCAAACCAAAAACCATAAATTGAATTAGCATGTCTGGTGACAGGAATTGCAAGTTTGATTCAGGAAAGGGGCACCATGGGAGGTGTGGGAACATGGCTCCCTGGTAGAAACATGTTGCCACCCAATCCCCTGCCTGGCTATCCCCAGGAGAGCCAGTGGCAGGGGAAAAAAGCTCCCACTCGTGCTGGGCTCCCAGAGCCCAGTGTGGTAACAGACATCCCCCCAGACTTGCTGAAGCCTTGTGGCTCAGCCAGCCAACGGAGAGATGGGATCCCATGCGTCCGGATTCCCTCTGCTGGAGCCGGGCAGCAGGGAGAAGGGAGCTCCACGTGCCCAGCTTCCCCCATATGGGAGCCGGGCGGCAGGAGAAGGGAACCCCGTGCCCTGGCTGCAGGTGCGCTAGCTGGGAAGTGGGGGGCAGGGATCCCCATGTGCCTGGCTTCCCCCCGTGCTAGCCAGGCTGCAGGGACAGGGAGCCCCACATGACCAGCTTACCCCCACCACCCGGCTAGGGCAGGAGGAAGCAGGGTGCACGGGGTTCCCTTCCCCTGCTGCCCGGCTGCTGCAACAGAAGCCAGGCGCGCGGGGATCCCTGCCCACGCCTCCCGGCTAGCACACCTGCAGCCCAGGTGCAGGGTTCCCTTCCCCTGGTGCCTGGCTCCCGCAGGGGAAGCTGGGTACATGGGGATCCCTGCCCCCACTCCCTGGATAGTGTGGGGAAAGTCGGGTGCACAGGGTTCACTTTCTCTACTGCCCAGGCCCCGTGGGGAAGCCAGGCACTCAGTGCTTCCTGTCCATACCACCCAGCTAGCATGGGGAGAAGCTGGGCACATGGGGATCCCTGCCCCTGCCCCCTGACTAGTGCACCTGCAGCCGGGGCGTGGGGTTCCCTTCCCCCACTGCTTAGCTCCCACGGGGGAAGCCGGGCGCATGGGGATCCTTGACCCCACAGCCCGATGAGCATGTCTGCAGCTAGGGTGCAAAACAGAACAGAATCATAGGGTTGGAAGGAACCTCGTGAGATCCTACACTATTGAAAAGCATAGGTTTCCCTTCCTTTGCTGCCTGGCTCCCACAGGGGAAATCAGGTGTGTGGGGATCCCTGGTCTCACCACCCGGTTAGCATGGGGAAAGCCAGGCTCATGGGGTTTCCTTCTTCTGCCACCCGGCTATCTTGGGGGGAAGCCTGGGAATGGGGATCCCTGCCCTCGCTTCCTGGTTAGCAAGGGGAAAGCCTGGCATGCGGGGATACCTGCCCCTGCCGCCTGGCTAGCACAAGATGCCGAGCATGGATTTTACCCCCCACAGTCCCTCCTCAGGGCTCTGGCAGCTGGGCTGTGGTGCTTTCCCCCAGCACCCAGCCAGCCACTGCCAGCCCCTCCCTCCCTGGGAAGGGTCCTGATGCCATCCCTGGTCAGGGAGCTGACGGGGGGGCTTCCCTCCAGGGTGTCATGCACCCTGGGAGGAAGAAGGTCAGACCCCTTATATTGATATATTTTTATATTGTTATAACAGGTGCATGCAGGGTTATATCAAAATGACAATTTTGGTACAGCCCTCATTTCGATATAATACTAGGTTTCATTATATTGAAATACTGTCCCTTATTTCAAAATAAGGGAGCTTCTTATTTTGAAATAAGAAAACATCATGTGGATCTAAAATGTTTTTAAATTGAAATAACCAGCGTTATTTCAATTTAGAACCTGTGTGTGGACATACCCATAGATTCTAAGGTCAGAGAGGACCAGTATGATCATCTAGTCTGACCTCCTGCACAATGCAGGCCTCAAAACCTCACCCACCCGCTCCAGCAATAAACTTCTAATCTGTAACTGAATCATGATTCAAGGACTTTAAGATACAGAAAATTCACCAGCAGGTGAGCCATGCTCCATGCTACAGAAGAAACAAACACCAGAGCCCTAGTCAATCAGCCCTGAGGGAAAAATTCCTTACCAGCTCAAATACGGTCAGCTGCTTTGCCCTCCCACTTACTCATTTCTGGACTTCGGCTTTTCCCTCTTCACTAGACAGATCCCCCCACGACCCCTGAGTCTGTCCACACTGCCCGTAATTGGTCACAGGCAGTGGGTATCCAAGAAATGCAGTTAAAATCTTTGGTGTTACAGCCTCTTATACCAGGGCTGACTTTTGTTTAGGGTAATTGGTGTGAGGCACTGTGATCACAAAGCACTTACAGGAGCCAGCCTTTGCATTTGAAACTTTTACTTTAAGCCTGCATAAATAACTAGCATTAATCCACTGTGGCTTCCTCAACACAGGCCCAAAACTGAAGCACATAAATTATGCAGATGCGTCAACTTTTGCAAATTTATCATAAATAACATGATTTTAGCAAGTGAAAATAAGCTTCACTCATGATCTCCCAATAGAACTCTCATATCTTAGGATATTTCTCCGGCCCCTGGTGTTTGCTCTCCTCCTACCCTAGGAAGTGGGATAGGGGACCCCACTTGAAACCCACCTCCCATCAAACCTGGGGAGGGTGAAGATCCCTAAGAGGATCAAAGCTGAGGCTGGGGGATCTGTAGTATGGCTTCAGAGTGGGGAACAGCTTCAAAGCAGCTGGGGTGAGCACTGGGAGAGTCAACTGGCTGTGGTGAGAGTGGATGCAGAAAGGGGCTGCTGGCTGAACTGATGGGATGGTGATGATGGAGGTTAGGGGAGTAAACTGAGTCCTGAATTAAAGGCGTTTGGTTGGGGACAGAACTGAGGGGACAGAGTTAATTATTGGACAGGGGACAGGGAGACAGAAGTTGGGGGACAAGTCCTGTACTAGGGGCCTAAATCACCTTTTCTGGTACTGGGAGAGAGAGCAACACTAAATTGTCACATACTCACACCCTGGGGTGAGCAAGGGGAATTCAAACATTAAGAGAGTAGTTTGAAAACACAACCCCATTTCCTCCAGTTACCCCCCCCCAATTACAAACAAAAAAACCCACCCAAATTTCAAACACAGAATTTAAGCTTACCATATGGTACTGGTCTGCAGAATTCATAAATACAGCACTGCCATCTGGGGGATGATTCCCAGGCCACCCCCCACAACTGACCTCATTGAACGGGTGGGGGCGGAGGGCACCGATCCCCACCGGCTACCCTGGAGAAGGCTGGGGACTATCCCTGTCCTACAACCTGCTACTGCTCTGGCTGCCCACCAAGTCCCTGACCCATGGGGCCAGGGATGATGCCCAGCCTGCTCCCCAGACCCACCAGACTGACCCAGAGAATAATCCCCTGCTCCTAAGGCCTCCAACCCCCCATGCTGCCTTCAGGTCCCCCTGCCCCACAGTATTTATCAGTATGGTGCAGACACTAGTCCTAAACAAAACAAAATAGAGTCAGCTGCTGCATGGCCGAGCCTGGGCAGCAGGGAAGAAAGGATTTAAAGTTCCCTCTTCTCCCTGCTACATGACTGAGCTACACACTCTGCAGCCATCGCTCAGTTCCCAGCTTAGATCCTCCTCCCCTTCAAACAGGCTCTGTGCATGTGCCTACCGGGAAAAACATTTTCAGGGCTGAGGCTATTCTATGCGGGTCTGTTACCCTGCTGGCCCAAAGGCAGTGACATCCATGCTAGGGTGCACGTCATCAGGCCCTGGGGACTTGAAGACATCTAACTTGTCTAGGTAACTTTTTACTTGTTCTTTCCCTATTTTAGCTTCTGATCCTATCCCATTTTTATTGCCCTCCTCTACATCAGGCATCCAGTCACAACCAATCTTCTCGCTGAAGACCAAAGTGAAGAAATCATTTTGGTCCTCTGCCATTTCCACATTTTCTGTTACTGCTTTTACCTCTTTGTTGAGTAATGGATCTATGCTGCCTTTGATCTTTCTCTTGTTTCTAATGAATTTAAAAAGTTTTTTTGTTTCCCTTTATGCCTTCAGCTAGTTTGATCTCAGTTTGTGATTCACCTTTCTGATTTTCTCCTACATAACTAATGTTATTTGTTTATAGTCAGCCTTTGTGATTTGTCCAAGTTTCCACTTTTTGTAGGACTCTCTCTTCATTATTAGATGATTGAAAATCTCCTGGTTAAGTCAGGGTGGTCTCTTGCCATACTTCTATCCTTCCTGTGCATTGGAATAGTTTGTTCTTGTGCCCTTAAACCTGTCTCTTTGGAAAAACTGCCAACTGTCTTCATTGGTTTTTCCTCTCAGACATACTTCTCATGGGATCCTACGAACTACCTGAGTGTACTAAAGTCCGTCTTCTTGAAAACCACCATCTTTATTTTGATGGTCTCTCTCCTACCATTCTTTAGAATCATGAAATCTACCATTTCATGATCACTTTCACCTAAGTTACCTTCCACTTTCAATTTTTTAACCAGTTCTTCTCTGTCAAAATCAAGCTGAGAACAGCCTATCCCCTGGTATTTTTCTCTATCTTTTGAAATAAATTGTCTTCAATACATTCCAAGAACTTGTTGGATAATCTGTGCCTTGCAGTGTTATTTTTCCAACAGATGTCTGAGTAGTTGAAGTCCCCCCTCACTACCAAGTCCTCTGCTTTGGATGATTTTGTAAATTGTTGAAAAAGCCTCATCCACCTCCTCTTCCTGTAGTAGGCCCCTATTATGACATCACACTTGGTTTTAATTCCTTTTATTTTTATCTAGAGACTTTCAACATATCTGTCTCCTATTTCCATCTGTACCTCACTCCAAGTACACATTTTTAACATACAAGGAAACACTACTTCCCTGCCTAACCTTCCTAAGAAAGCTAGAGATCCGAAATTATATTTTGTCCTGGCTTTGTGGCTGGTGTCTTGGAATTAGTAGGGGACTACTGACAGTAAAACTGGTTTTAAATAGCCATTTATCATGAAGACTAGAGTCTGGATAGGGAAATAAGGGTTACAATGTGTATTTAGAGTGAATTTTTGACTCCTCGTTACTCAAAGTAGGGAGACACAAATTGAGTTTGTGGCTCAGTATAAGTCAAGAACAGAATAACCTCCCGCATGGGGTGAGTCTTCCCTACTTCACAGCAGTCTGTCTGGAATCTGGTGTTCTCAGCTGAGACTCACAGAGACACAGTGACACTCGCAAAAATCAGAGTCACAAATCCTGCAAAATCTACCCAGAAACTTATGGATAACCATGTGATTTGCCTTCATGGAACTAAAGACAAATCTTCCACTGTTAAAGTGAAAATGTGTAAGTCTTTGCAGGAGAAGACTCTTCACTAAAACAAAAGAAGCAAGGCTGCCCCTCTGGAACGTCACTAAAACAAATAATAGAAAGAGAGACTCCAGCCATGTGTGATGGGCCTGAGCAATGTTCTGAACCACTTCCATGGCAGCGCTCTGCCACTTCGGGGCTTTGGAAGTGGCAACTTGACAAGTGCCCTGGTGATGTTGGCTCCACATGGATCAATTTCATCTAGCACAATTTTAAATAAAGAGTGAGGAATGAGGAGAACCAGAAGAGCAATACTATGGTCCAACTAAGTCTTTAATGTTAATGAAATTGGTAGCACAGCGCTCCAGAGAGAAATCCTGCAGAGCAGAAGGAATATATTTTCAGTGTTGCTGGAGGGGTGACAACTCATCACGACACATTTCAGCCAAGATGTTCTTTTTGCTTTTTTGGAGCTGCAGAAGGCGACAGACAAGGCCCCTTTGTAAACATTTCAAGTTGCACTCAGTTGGTGGGAATGAGACAAAGCAAAATAGAAGCAGAGGGCTGCACAGCTTCTCCCTTAGACATCTGCCCTAACAAAGGCCAAAGTGAGACTCAAAATGTGGGTGTTGATACAAAGAATAAAAGCCATCTTACTTCCCTTGACAGCAAGGTCTTTATTTGTGCCTTAAATAAAGGGAAATATAGTGATAATGAATGTAACTGAGGCCTATCATATGGCCCCTGTACCCTTCCCCTGCAGGGTTCATGCGAACAGCCTGAGTGTAACTCCCAATGGGTCCAGGGGTGAATAGGTGACTCGGCACATGGCTGGCAAAGCCCTGGAAAGGAGCATAGTAAAGTGTAACCTGAGACATACAATCTGGCTCTCAGACTGGGGACTAAACACACATAGCTCACACTGGATTCAAGGAAACACAACACAGCACTTCTGGAAGCGAGGACCAGAAGATCAGATGTGAATCTGTATCTTGCTGTTCATTCCTTGGTTCTTCCTTCTCCCACAGATATTCCTGCTGGTTTAACATGGCCAGCAGCTTCCACTGAGTACCTATAGAAAACTAGCCTAGAACCACTCTTTCTACTGGTGCCACTGTGGCCCTGGTAGCCCCTTAGCCCCCTGTAACCATAAAAGGCCAGGTACCTGCCTAATCCCCCATAACCACAGTAAGTGTAGTGGCCACCATATGTCCCTCAAGCACACCATCCTCTGTAGTGGCTTCCAGAACCATACAAACAGGCCAGACAGAATGAATCCCCAAACACTGGTATGACCACCAAGCTCCTGCTGCTCCCATGGCACTGTGCTGAGGGAAATAAAAGAAAATTGGTTCTGGGAGGGTCACCACAATGAGGAATGATCTTATCATTTCAGAGTAAAGACACTATCACATAGGCCATTGAAGGTGCCAGTAAGTGGACAGGGCCTGGTCTCCTTGCATTCTGGATAGTACAGGCTGGAGAAAATCATCTTTCTGTGATGGAGGGAAGCTTGAAACACAGAGCAAGGACCAGAAAGAAGAGAAAGTACAAGTGAGGCTTATTTCCAAATGGTGGGTGTCAACAATATTTCCTGAAGAATAAATATTTTTTTTTTCTTTTCTCCAATCTAAGGACCAGATCCTGAGCTGGGATTAAAAGGTTTTTGGTGGACTAGCTTCCCTGGAACAACAGTAAGGGTACTATTCACTGCTGGCTCAACATTGAGCAGTCATATGTGGGATCTCTGCTTGATGCCAGTAACCCACTTTCCTGAAAGGCACAAAGCTATATCAACAGGAGGGTGTATTTTCCATCAACCACATAGGCTGTGTAGACTAGAACGAAGATACACCATGTGAGAAGGGTTCAATGATTTCTGCTCAGGGAACACAGGAATTGCTAGAATATAGCAACAGACTGGAATATAGGAACTCCTAGACTGGAACACACCAGCCGTCAGTATAATCTATTCTCTCTTTCCAATAATGGGAAGTAAAAGCTGCTTCAGAATAAAGTAGAAGACTCCTGAAATGGGTTAGGCTGCAAAAGATTCATTCTAATTGCTCTAGGAAAAAATGGCTCATGGATTTTTAAAAGTTCAGAGAATTGTTTAAAATCCCTGTGGCTATGTCTACACTAGCAAAATAGTCTGGACTAAGCAAGCTTAGTCCAGGCTAATTTGAACCCTGTCTACACGAGCCTTTGGCTAGTTTGAACTAAAATATAATTTAGTTTATACTAATAAAAGGTTAGTTCAAACTAATTAGTTCAGCTGGTTAGTCCGAACCAACTGCTTAGTTCAAACTCATTTCAAATTTTAGTACAAACTAGCCCAAAGGAGACATGCTAGCTCAAACTCAATGTCTGAACTAGCAGTTAGTTCGAACTAGCCATGCTTTTTTTAGTTCAAACTATAAAGTTAGCTTGAACTAAAAAAAAACATGCATAGTTCAAACTAACTTTTTAACTACTTAGTTTGGACTAACCAAGTCTGAACTAAGATTTTAGGTGTAGACATAGACCTTGGGTTGCTATACACAGAGAAGCAGACTGGACCTGACTAAAAGTACTCATGCTGAAGGCTGCAAGGCCTAGCTGGTGCAGGGGAGGGATGGGCAAGGAAACTTGCATTCTGCTGCTGTAATTTATGCTTATGTGTAATCAGTATTTAAGTTCCTCCTCCTAGTTTTGCCTGCATAAACAATCAACTCTATCCGTAACTGCCTCTGCCAGATAGCCTCTACCCCCCACCCCCCCCCCCGGGGGTGAGACTTTTCTAGTGCAGGAAGCCCCCTGGTATAGTTATCAGTTTTGGTTTGGTATTGCATTTTCCTAATAAGATTTTAGTTAAGATATATGGGCAGGAGTTGCTAAGAGGACAGAACACCAGATTCATATGGGTCTAAAAGAGGTATCAGCAGGAAGAGACAGAAACAAATAACCAGTAAAGTAGAGCCAAAATGGAGAAGTGAGTTGGTGCCAACTGATAGCAGGACACAAACAACTCCTCTAGGACAAAGACAAAGGGGGTAACCCCTCAAGGTGCTCCCCCTCTTCCAAGTATCCATAAAAGGGACTCACTCCTGAGTATCTAGGAGGATCCCATCATCACGCCTATAACTATTGACCATAATCCTGTTGTTACTCTGTTAGTAAAAGTTACATAAAAAGTATCTAATACTTAGGCATCCAAGTGACTAACTGTCTTAAGACCCCACATTTGTGCAGGATTCTTTCCCCACATAACAGGGTCACAAACACTTTTCTACAGTTCCTAGGACCGCCTGGAGGATCTGTGATGCTAGTTGTGGAGGAGGTACCAAGCCATCTTGATTAGTTTGTTTGGTAGTTACGAAACAAACTTAACTGCTTTAGTAAGTCCTCCTTTGCAGTATTTTTCCTTAGGGTTTGCGATTATTGGGTTAACCGCTACATCAGAAGGAGAGACACATGTGGTGCACTTTTTAGAATGCTTTCATCTTAACATTGTATGGGCCATCTAGATTCCTTACACCATTCCATTGACTTCGTTGGTGCTGCAATGGGGATGGATGCCATGACTTAGAGTGGCCTCAATAGCACTCCTGGTTGCCACGAACAGAAATCCAATTTGGTCATTTCAGTGCATGCTGGTCATGGAGAGGGGAAGTGAGGAATTCTTTCTAAACCTGCTGGGAAGGAGAGAGACATTTTTCTGCCATCTCACCACCTCCATCTCCAAATCGTCACATCAAATTCCCTTTGAAATGAATGGAACTTGCATCATTTCCTCCAGCGTGTTTCTTGTCAGAACCTTCGATATCAAATTCACCTATTGTTGGGGGACAGTATGATGTCTATGGATAAATTTAGTCCCACTTTGTACTTTCAAACTAGGTTTTATCAGAAATTTAAGTGGAATATGAACCTTTGTGTTGACCTGCCCAGGGGTGAGCATCACCCTACAGGGGTTAAAATCTGGTTTAACATTGGCCCTCCACTTGGGTCACAAATACTGGATCAAAAGACTGCAGAGAGTAGACTTGCTTAAGGGTCATTGAGAGAGATGGCAGAGAGTGAGTGGAAGCAGTCCTGTTTTATGGAAAGCTTTCAGGTCTTGGCACCTGTACTCCAAGAAATCCTGTTGCCACCCATGAGCAGAAAAGTAACTGAGTTCTTATAAGATAAAGTAGAAATAAAATGCAAAACTCCTGCCTCCTCCTACAACTGGAAAAGCACTAGATTTCTCTCTGTTACACTGGCTATAAGACATGTCTTGTCAAGAATAAGAATCTGGGCAATGTTGTGATTCATTTTAACTGTGTCTTCTTTATACATGAAGACAATACTTCTCCAAACAAATTACAAGTCTCAGTTTCCAACTTTGCCATGATGGTGCTGGCATTGAAAAGATCAATATATAATCAAAGTCAAATAACCTTCCTTTAAATCACAGATGTCAAAGTCAAAGGGTATGTCTACACTGGCAGCTTAAGTCAACGTAAGCAAATCCAGGGCTATATTTAGAATTTATTAAGTTAACTTAAGTGCTTGTTTAAGTTGACTTAACTCCTACCATGCAAGTCAATGTAAGCTTTTAAATCAACTTTACAGGACAGAAAGCCCTGGGTCCTGCCCCACCCCAGGAAGACAGCTCAGTGACTCAGCCTAGTCAATTTCACAGGCTACTCCTGAGTAGCCTGCGAAAGTGACCAGGCTGCCCAGCTGCCAGCTGGTGGGGTCAAGCAGCTCTGGCCCAGATCAGGCTCCACATCCCTTGCCACAGGTGGCAGGAACTGGCTCCCAGCCCCCCGCCACCTGTGACAATGGACTGGGGGCCAGATCTGGGTCCAAGCCCCTTGCGACAGGCAGAACGGGCTGGAAGCTAGCTCCTGCCATCTGTGGCAAGGGGTGTGGAGCCCCTGAAGCAGGATTGGGCCCCAGGATGAGGCACAGGACAGGTCCAGGCCTGGGGTATGTCTACACTGTCCAGTGCAGACATACCCTGAAGTTGACTTCAAAAGGACCTCCGAATGTAGACATAGCAAAAGATACTCTAAGAAGAGGACAAAGTGGAAGAAGTCTAGGGAATAATAAAAATAATTTAAGGTCTGGAACACTTGACTTGACTTACAAGGGCAGATTGAAAGGACTGGGTTTGTTTAATCTCAAAAAAAGAAGATTGAGAGGGAACATGATAATAGTTTGAGTACCTAAAAGGTTGTTACAAAGAGGAGGGAGAAAAATTATTCTCCTTAACCACTGATTATGGAACAAGCAGCAATAGGCTTAAATTACAGCAATGGAGGTTTAGTTTGAACACTAGGAAAAAATTCTAACCTGCCAAGGTGATTAATCGCTGGGATAAGTTGCTGAGCTAGGTTGTATAGTCTCCATCATTTGCAATTTTTAAGAGCAGGTTAGCTAAAAATCTGTCTGGTATTGTTTAAGAAGGTACTTGGTCCTGCCATAAGTTCATGGGGCTGGACTTGATGACCTTTCATGGTAACTTGCAGTTTCTACTATTCGATAGCAGTCACTGGGATGAAGTCACCAAGTGGTTTACTTTTCCATTACTTGGAAGCACATTTCCCTTAAGGTTACTGAGACCCATTACAAGAATGAATTCCTTTAAGTTGGTGAAAAGAGATACAGGGCAGCTTTTCTCTCTAACATTGCCTTCCTTATATATCAAGATAATATTGGTCAAAAAGAATTAGAAGTGCAGAAATTTCAAACATGTTCATGTATAGCGTAGGGATAGAAATCTCAATATAGAATTGAAATGCAAAAAAGTTTGAACAAGAGAATTTGTCTGCTCCAGTGTGAACACCGATCCTCGAGCTGACACCTTGAAATAAAAGGCTTTTAAGTGCATTCCAAGACTTTTGATTGTTGATCACTGCTCACATGTAGATCAGATGTTTCACTCAAAATTGCCCCCCAAATCATCAAAACAAAATAAAAAGTATTCCCAAATGAGCTTCTCTAATTATGTCTACAAGGCACTTTTATTTCAAAATAACACTCGTTATTTCAAAATAAAAGAAATTAGGTCTACACGACGTTTTCTTATTTCAAAAGGACGGATCCCGTCCTTTTGAAATAAGAATCGTTGTTCCGAAACAGTAAAACCTCAATGTTTTTTAAAAGGCTGTTATTTCGGAAGGGATATTTCGAAATAAAGCCATTTAGATCTGTTCTTTCGAAACAACACCATTTAGACCTGTTGTTTCAAAACAACTGTTCGAAACAACGGTCCAACTGGCGTTATTTCGGAATATCCCTTTCGAAATAATGGCCGTTTCGATTGCGGGGTTTTCCTTATTTCGAAATGAGCCCTTTCGAAAAAAGTGTTTTATTTTGAAATAAGTCCTTTCAAAAGGACTTATTTCGAAATAAAACTGTGTGTGTAGACATAGAGTTGCTCTCAGGTTAGTGACATATTTGGAAGCCATAAATAGTAGACATCCAGCAGTGTTTGAGAGATATGGGTTAATTTTTTTGTAGGAGTAGTCCCAGCCACTGGGGTTGTTTTGATTCTGCCAGTTACTTCCTGATTCACCTTCAGCATTATTTGCCTACATTTATCTCCATGTCAAAGAGATATAATTATAATTCTGAGGGTGGATGATCTGAAACTTCCTCATCTAAGCATTTCAAGGCACTTCACACACACTCATCAAGTTTTATACACCAGTGAGGTATATTATTATAGCAGTAATAATTTTCCCTTGTTATTAGATTTATAATATTAAAGATTAGATTCATTTAAAAAAAATGCAAGTCAAGGTTGCAGATGTTATTCCTGTATTGAGTTCATGCTTCCTGATTACCAAAATTGGGGCTCCTTGATTTCTGTTCAAGGAACCTTAGCATTTCCCTTTTAAATGTATTTTAAAGCATAAGGGTAGATAGTGAGGAAGTGTGAAAGAGCACAGCTTCAGAGACTTCAATGCTGTTACCAAAAGAAGTGAGATGTACTGCATTTGTGTTTGCGCTGGTGCCTCCAGCAGTAGTCATGATCTATACCTTGCTGCCTATGCCGAGGGCTCCTGGTGTTCCTTCGAAATTAAAAAATGGAGGCCAAGATGTCTCATGTCATTCCTTTAATCAGTTCATGGTGATTTAAAGCCACCCAATTTGGGGCTGTTTCAGTGTTATTCAGATTCAGTTTTGCATTTGGTATTTGATAAAACTATTCTTACTGGAAAACGTAGGTTCTCTCTTCCTGTAAATCATCAGAATTGCTTCATCTTTGAAGCTGTTTAAGCTCTTAATATCAAAGGAAGACACTTCTGCTCACTTCCCTAGATGTGCAACCCAGACTTGCAGATATATTTCATATTTTAAACATTATGGTTTTGCCAGGCATGTTTTTTGCAACATGCCTCATGATCTGGCAGACTTTCCCATAGAACATCCCATGGCTATCTTCTTTTCCACCATGAACGGGTGAGTTACCCTCTTGGGGGTCCAGCTGGGCTTAGCCAGTTGCACTGTCCTATAGGACCTCAGTATCTTGCCTGCTGGGGGATGTAGACATTGATTCTGATTGAATATAGGCTCCAAGATGTACCTCAAAATACTTCTGTAAAAGAGCATTGCTTCCCCTCTCTCTGTGTCATTCTCCCCATTGACCAATGAGCAAACCTGCTCTAGGGAGCCATTTGAGATGCTTGGGTGACCCAAGTGGAGAGACAAAATTAGGTCACATTTTAATCACCATAGAATGAAATTCATATCTGGAAAGAAGGCCTTCTAAAAAGGCCAATGTTCCATTTAGGTCCCTCTGAAAACCTTATATGAAAGTCCAACACGGAACTAATGTAGTCAAGACGCATCCTAGAATCCCCTGTCAAAGGGTGAATTTCAGACTTTAGATCCCAACGGGAAACTCACGGGAGGCAATGGAATGATTCCTACTGATCTCAAAGGGAATCAGATGAAATATGTTGGCAACAGATATGGGAAGAAGGCAAAAAGAAAAAGGGCTGACACCTTCCTGGCAGATTTAGAATGAACTGCCCGATGGCTATATTCATGACCAGCACAAAATGAAAAAAGATTGAACTGGATTTCTGCATGTGACAAAGAGTTGTGCTATTGATTTTGTTCTTGACCACCTTTACATTTATCCTCATTTTAGAGCTGAGACAGCCAGTGGAATGTCACAAGGAATGCAGCTGGATGATTCAAATTATAAGATGAAGGAAATTTGCAGTCCAATGTGCATATCATGCCATCTAATGCTTAGACTAGCCCAATAATCACAACCCCTGAGGAACACAGTGGCATTCAGAGGTGGACTTACAAGGGCAATAAAGTTTGTTTGGAAACTAAACAGGGATCACCTCCACCTCTGGTATCAGAGATCCTCCAGGCAGCCCTAGAAATGTATAAAAGCTCTCACAATTCAGGGTTCTTCTCAACAGTTCTCTGTTCTCAGCTAACTGAGTAAGTCCAATTCAGCTCACGCTCTTGAAATATAAACAAGTCACAGTAGATAACATTTCTATTTAAGACTGAATCTTGCATATACTTTCTGGGATTTTTATCAGGGATGAGGGTAGTCTTCTATAATTCTCATATCAACTTATTCATGTACTGATGTTAGAAGATTAATGATTTTCAGGTAAAGGGGGGATTTGCAGAGCAAGGGATGCAATTGGGAAATACATTCCAATGAAATGGAAATAGAAATAGTGCATAATATCTTTGCAGTAACTTTAGAAAGTCTCTTAGGCTTCTTTCACTTAGCAATATTAGGAAGAATTTTCTTCCAGGTTAGCACAGAAAGGGCCAATCCAGTGGTCATCTGCTTCATTCTGAAGTAACTGTTACTCTTCACTGCTGGGTACAGGAGAATGAAGTGACCGGGACCCATTTTCACCATGTGATATATGTTTCCTAAATAATTTGTTTAGAGAGAAGCAAAACATCTTTTTATTACTTAGCAAGTGTGGGTGACTCAACATTTGGAAAACCAAAGGGCCAAAATCTGATACCAAACTTAGAGGTGGAGGTTATATCCACGGTGGAATGGAGATCATCCCAGCTCTGTTCCCTTCCAGAAATATCTGAAATTAACACAGAATCCTAGGTGTCCACCATAGAAATAGTTATACTAATTCCTGTCAGAGTTTTCCCAAGTGACAGTTCCTGAGAGAGGCTGAAACGGACGGGCTGGGATGCAAGTTTAGTGCAAGTAGACAAGAGGTATAGGAAGAGGAAATGAAACAAATATGTGGCCCCTTACACAGGGACTAAATCTATTCCTCCTCCTGCCCGTGGGCTCCTTGCTGACTTCACTGCATTAGTAAAGGTGATTGAAGCATTTTCGCTACTAACACTTTTACCTTCCTCTGACTATTCCCTTCTGTATCTCTCAGGTGTGCCTCCATCACAGAAAGATGTTTCTGTGCCATTCAGAATGTGGGGTAGCCAGGACCCGTCCAGTTAGCGGTACCTGCAACCAGCCATGCATTAGGCAGTGTCCTGACTCTGAAGTGCTGATCAAACCCTCCCCAATTGTGGTGACCATGCCAGGACCAATCATGAGTACTTTCCCTCAGTACAGCGGAGTGGCGGCTGTGGGAGCACCAGTGGTTGGTCCCCGTTACGGAGGCACATTCGGTTGGGGGGGGGTATGGAGGCTATGGAGGATTCTATGGCGGTTATGGTGGCCTTTGCGGTTATGGAGGGCATTGCGGTTGCCCAGGCTATTGGGGACCATGTGGTACTGGAGTATCTTGCCATAGGTACCTCAGTGGAAACTGTGCTCCATGCTAAACCAGCGGCAATGTCTTTGGGGGAAAAAATTGAACCAGGAAATGAACTGCAGTCTACAAATTGACACTTGATCTTTTTGGACTGGCTCTCAGAAGTGCTGTGCAAACATGGCTCCCCTTGAATATAGTGTGAGCTGCGTGTGCTCAGTCCCTGGTGTGACAGCCAGACTTTATAGCTTATGTTACAGTCCTGAATGCCTCTGCCAGTGCTTCCCTAACTATGAAATTATTCTCTTCTTCACCCATGGGTCCATCCTGAGTTACACTCAGGCTGTTTACACTAATCCTGCAGTGGGAAGGAAACAGGGGCCCAAAGATAGTTCTCAGGTACATTTATCATTACTGTAAGTACCTCTTGAGGTGGAAAACAGATCTTTCTGTCATGGAGAAAAAGAATAAGAATATCTCACCTTTTCTTCCATATTTACTTTTAGTTTTTCACTTATCTTTTAGTTTTTCACTTATCTTTCACTTTACTTTTAGTTTTTCACTTATCTTTGCTATGACAGCTCTGTAGTGGAGCTGTTACCTAGTCTTCTGCTGTCATATTGCCACCAACTGTGGTAAAACATAGAACTTGAAGAGGTTGCAAGAATTACTAGTTTTGTCAGCCTCTGAAGCTGTAAGAAAGCAAAGAGAACATCTTGCTGGAAATGGGTTTCATTGGGGTAAATGACAAGTCCCAGGACTTCTTCAAACAATGGAATTATGGAACTATGTGGAATTCTCTCTCTGCTGTAGCATTTCTGCCTTTATCTGTCTTTTGTAAATGCTCCTTGCATTAAAAGCTATGCTGCATCATAATATTGGTCTTCTGGTTTTTTTCTTGCTCCTCGTTCCATGTTTAAAAGTGCTGCTGGACTTAAATCATGGCTGTGGAGCCAGTAGTAGCAGGCATTGCTGAAGCCGCAACATTTAAAGCCCTGGAATGGTACGAGACTGAGCATTGTGCAGGCCCTCCACTCAGGAGTTTAATTCCTTCTTCTATTACCTTGTCCAGACCTACCCAGATTCTCACTTTAAGAAAAGGACACCTTCCTTAAGTTTCAAGAAGACCCATCACACGGTTCACTATAAGCATCTGAGTGAGTCTCTGTATGACAGTGAACTACTTTTTTGGGAGGAAAAAAGTGGCCTCCAAAATGCTGCATTAGTGCAAGGTTGACTGTCATCCCAAGTCCTTGAATGGCAGAGCAACTTTCAAGCAGGGCCATAACTAGGAATTTTGGCGCCCAGGGCAAGGAGCATGAAATGTGCCCCCTCAAATCAACTAAAGTTACATGAAATGTAACTCTGATTTGAGGGGGTACATGAGATGTCAGGCAAATCAGACCCACTGCATAATTAGTGCAAAATTTCACCATAACTTCTGTACACATATGTAACTAACCTATCTACCACCGTTGCTGGGATTTAAATTTGGAGTTATCAGTAATCTGAACTGTAAAACTAGATTATTTTTTCTGTGCACTTTTTCACACAAAAGGCGGTCTGTTTTTTTTTTAAAAAAGAAAACAACCACCAAAATAACCCACCACCCCCATCTCCCCAAAAAGCACAACCTGGGAATGGAGTGTCAATTTTAACTTTTGGAGAAGCAGTAATTCAGAGTGAAATATTCATGTCAGTTACCTTGTTTAAAGTCATTGTTACTGTGAGGGTATGCACATCTGTGCACCCTGGGTTATGAACCACATGATTTTCCTGTTCACTCATACACTGGAAGTGTATGATTTGCTGCCAATTACCCCATGCAATGTTGTATTATGGATGCTTATGACCCATTCTACATGATTACTATGATGATATGTTTCCTACAACTCCATACGTGTGAACAAACATGTAACATGCTTTTTATGGCTCAGGGATGAGGGAACAGACAGAGGTCTCTCCTAGGTCCAAAGCCTAGTGTAGCCAAGGGCTAAATTAGTCTGGACTAAGTTTGCTTAGTCTGGACTAATTTGGCAGTGTAGGCATAGCCAGAGAGACCTTGCTGCCAAGGAGAATGAGGCCCTGTATGTTAGAAATTTCCATGGGGTGTAGCCATGTTAGTCTGTGTACAGCAAAAACAATGAGTGTCCTGTGGCACCTTAGGCTGTGTTCACACAGCCCTCTTATTTCGAAACAACAGAGGTTGTTTCTAAATAAGATTTAGGCTGTTCACACGACGCACGGTTGTTTTGAAACAAGTTAAACCCCATGCAGCGACGAAACAACGTTGTTTCGAAATGATTGTTTTGAAACAACGCCATGAGAACACATTGTTTCGAAACAATGGTGACTTGTTTCGAAATAACTGTTGCCTGAACCTGCTATTTCGCTTTGAGCTTTTTTCCTTAATTCGAATTAACAAACTGCTAATTCGAATTAAGTTATTTTGAAATAAGGTGTTATTTCGATACAAGTTGTTCCGAAACAACCGTATCAAAATAACCCCGTGTGTGAACACAGCCTCACAGACTAACAGATTGCTTTGGGCATAAGCTTTCCTGGGCACCAACCCACTTTGTCAGATTCAGAAAGACATGAAAGACCGCTGCTGAAAGTTGACGAATAACATTCCTATTATTTTAAAGATTACATATCCATTCACCTTTTTATGGCTCTCATTCCTCAGAAGATGAACATACGCTTCCTCTCACCTTTTTAATTTAACTACACAAAACAAAAGATATATCCCATCCATCCTGCCTCTTTAAGGACATTATATAATAATCACATGGTGGGGGGAGATTTAACTTTCTATCCATTTGTTTTGTTTATAAGCCATACAACTCTGTTCTTTAATGTTAGAAGGTACCTATGGACATCTCCTTGGAATGGAAAAACATAGCGTACCGCTGAAGATCAGGCCTCCCTCCATAGTAGTAAGCACCAAAAGCTTCACAGGGAGGTACAAGAATCCAGTCAACTGCAGGTATTTGATCACTTGCCTGGAATGGAATTTTTTCACTTTTCCCCTATCATTCACCTCTATCTCCATTCTTGGATTATACCCTGAAGCACATGAATTGATGTTAGCAAAGATGAAGGCATGCAGTAAATCCATCTCAGTCTCCAACTGCTGTAGAACACGTCAAACATCACTCTAGGTGCACCACCAGGAAACATGCCTCATCTCAGCCCTTTCCTTTGAGATACAGCCAGAGCCAACCCAAAGTATTTTGGTGCCCTAGGTGAACTACAATTCCTCCCCCTATCCCCGCACGCCATCACTGGCCAGCACTGGGCTACCGAGACTGACTGAACTTCCAGACCCCGCCCCCATTCAGCAAACCCAGACAGCACACTAACAAAGCTTGCTGTGACACAGTTTAATTATTGATGTAAACAGCTGTGTTCCACAACAGAGGTATTGTTACACATCGGACAAAGATTCAGGGAATAGCACCCCCTTCCCCAATCCACCCTCCTCAAGCCTGGCTCCCCAGCTCCAAGCCTATGCACAGAACAGAGTGCAGTCCTGCCACAAACACTCCCCTGTGCTGGGCATGGAGCACATCACCACAGGGCCAGGCAGATGCCCCCACTCCCTCTAGCTCTAGAAAGAAGCCAACGAGCCTGGCCAAGAGGGACCAGGTAGCTCCCCCACAGCACCGAGCCAATAGTGCCAGCAGCAGCAGGGCTGAGCAGCTTGCACACAGAGCCCATTGGGGTGCTCACATCTGGCACCAGCAGCCTGCCCTGACTCCCTCCCAGCCCAGTGATGGAGCCAGGAGTGGGTCCAGATATCAGGTACAGCTCTCTTGAGGCTAAGTCTCATGGGGGACTTCACTTACCCTGACATCTGCTGGGAGACCAATACAGCAGTGCACAGGCAATCCAAGAAGTTTTTGGAGAGCGTTGAGGACAACTTCCTGGTACAAATGATAGAGGAACCAACTAGGGGCCTTGCACCTCTCAACCTGCTGCTCACAAACAGAGAAGAATTGACTGGGGAAGTAGAAGTGAATGGCAACCTGGGCAGCAGATGTTAGAGTTCAAGATGCTGATTGATGGAAAAAAGGAAAGAAGCAAAACACAGACCCTCAACTTCTGAAAAGCAGATTTTGGCTCCCTCGGGGAACTAATGGGCAGGATTCCTTGGGAGGCTGATCTGAAGGGCAAAGGTGTCCAAGAGAGCTGGCTGCATTTTAGAGAAACCCTGCTAAGGGCACAGGAAGATACCATTCCGATGAGCAGAAAGAACAGCAAATGTGGAAGGTGCCCAGTGTGGCTTAGCAGAGAGCTCTGCACTGAGCTAAAGCATAAAAAGGAAGTTTACAGGAAGTGGAAGCTTGGACAGATGACTAAGGTGGCATATAAAGATATTGCTCGGGACTGCAGGGATAAAGTCAGAAAGGTCAAAGGACAACTGAAGTTGCAGCTAGCAAGGGATGGGAAGGATAACAGGAAGGGGTACTACAAGTATATCAATAACAAGAAGAGGATCAGGGATGGTGTAGGTCCCTTGCTGAATGGGGCAGATATCCTTGTGATGGAGGATGAGGAAAAAGCTGAAGTGCTCAATGCTTTTTTTACTTCAGTTTTCACAGGTAGGGCCAGCTCCCAGCCCGCTACCCTGGGTATGGCAGATTGGAGAGAAGAAGAGAGGCCCTTGGTGACAGAAGGTCAGATTGGGGACTACCTAAAGAAGCTGGATGTCCACAAGTCCATGGGACTGGACGACCTGCATCTGAGGGTGCTGAGGGACTTAGCCGATGAGGTAGCAGTACCACTGACCATTATCTTTGAAAACTTGTGGTGAATGGGGGAGGTGCCGGAGGACTGAAAAAAAGCAAATATAGTGCCTATCTTCAAGAAAGGCAAAAAGGAGAATACAGGGAAATACAAACCTGTCAGACACACCTCAATCCCTGAAAAAATTTTGGAGCAGGTTCACAAAGAATCCATCCTGAAACACTTGGAGGAAAAATAGAGTGATCAGGAACAGTCAGCATGGATTCGACAAGGGTAAATCATGCCTGACCAACCTCATCGCCTTCTATGATGAGATGACTGGATTTATGGGTGTGGCAAGAGCCATTGATGTGATATACCTTGACTTTAGCAAGGCTTTTGATACGGTTTCCCACAACATTCTTGTCGGCAAGTTAAGGAAGTATGATTTGATTGTGTGGACTGTAAGGTGGCTAGAGAACTGGCTAGATCAATGATTTCAGCATGTAGGAATTTATGGCTCCATGTCTAGTTGGCAACCAGTAATGAGTGGTGTGCCCCAGGGGTCGGTCCTCGGGCCAGTTCTGTTCAACAGTTTCATTAATGATCTGGATGATGGAATAGACTGCACGTTCAGTAAGCTTGTGGAGGACACCAAGCTGGGGGGGAAGAGTAGACACGCTGGAGGACAGGGACAGGATTCAGGGAGACCTAGACAATTTGGAGCAATGGGCCAATAGAAATCTCATGAGGTTCAACAAGGATAAGTGCAAAGTCCTGCACTTGGGCCGGAAAAACCCCATGCACTGCTACAGGCTGGGGAGCGATCAGCTATGTAGCAGCACTGCAGAAAAGGACCTGGTGCTCATGGTGGATGGGAAGCTGGATATGAGTCAACAGTGTGCTCTTGCTGCCAAAATGGCCCATAGCATACTGGGCCGCATCAGAAGAAGTGTTACCAGCAGATCAAGGGATGTGATCATTCCCCTCTATTCAGCACTGATGAGGCTGCATCTGGAACACTGTGTCCAGTTTTGGGTTCCCCACTACAAAACGGACGTGGACAAATTAGAGAGAGTCCAGAGGAGGGCAACAAAAATGATCAAGGGGCTGGAGCACAAGGCCTATGAAGAAAGACTGAAGGAACTAGGCTTATTTAGGCTGCAGAAGAGAAGACTGAGGGGGGATTTGATAGCAACCTTCAACTACCAGAAGGGATGCTCCAAGGAGGATGGAGCTCAGCTGTTCTCAGTAGTAACAGAGGATAGAGCAAGGAGCAATGGTTTCAAGTTGCAGCTGGGGAGGTCAAGGCTGGATATTAGGAAAAACTTTCTGACTAGGAGGGTGGTAAAGCATTGGAATAAACTACCTAGGGAGGTGGTGGAATCTCCATCTTTGGAGATGTTTAAGGCCTGGCTGGACAAAACCCTGGCTGGGATAATTTAGTGGGAGTGGTCCTTCTTTTTTGGCAGGGGGTTGGACAAGATGATCTCATGAGGCCCCTTCCAGCCATATGATTCTATGATTCTAAACCTAGCCCAGAGCCAGCAGGAGGCTGGGAAGCCCCTGCCCCATGCTGCACCATCAAGCTACCATCTCTGTTTAATGAGGGGGGAAACTGGGGCACATTATTGCAGAAGGTACGTGAATTTCCTTCCCGTAAGATTATACCCTGCATAATGACAGAGCATAGAATAAGGCCCAGGAGGCCTGACCCCTAGCCTGCTGCTCTAGCCACTAGACCTCACTCCGCACTCAGAGCTGCAAACAGAATCCAAGAGTTCAGATTAAACCCAGCCCCATACTCTACTCCTCAGTCTATTCTTTTGTCCCTCTCCTTCTCCTATCTTTACCCCAAGAACCATGCTGGGGACTGTCGCACCTGAAAGAGCTTTCTGATGCTTAGGGATTTTGGTAGTATATGGTGGCAGTGGAGGAGTTTGGGAGGTCTGTGACATGGCCACGAGGAGGGTGGAATGCAGCATCAGATGATAAAAATGATGAGGGACCAGAACAGAGGCAAATTAATCAAACACATCCCAGGTCCTAGTCATGCCCAGTGGCATTTGCATCACATTCCCAGGTCAAAGCTGCTTTCATATCCAAGGCAAGTTCACTACGTGAGGCACCCATGAACCCCAGGGATGCCCCACTGGGCTTGGTCCTGTTGCCACAGCCCTGATGCTAGTGGAGTCTTTCCTCCTGCTTTATACCAGGCAGAAGCAAAATGAGGATTATTTTTCTGGGTTCTGGATTAGTCGCTGCCTTGTATCTAAGGCCATCATTAGCACTGGAAAGTGTCTGTTTTGGGGTCTTCCTCTTCTGCACCCTGGCAGAGGTGTTAAATGCCAATACAAGGCCAAGGGCAGCAGAGAAGCAGTCCCACAAACCCAGGCTGTGGGGCAAGGCTCCTGGGTTTTGTTGCTGGGCTGCACAAGGAGTGGGATCCCCCCCCCCCCCCCATGACTTCCCCAACCAGGGGTGGCTGGAGTCAGAATTTATGGATCTTCGCACACTTGCTTTGACTCTGCCAGGGCCAAGGGAGTCTGCATTCCCTCCTAGTGTGTGGTCTCCCCAGCAGTGACAGGAGAGGGGAGCAATGTTCCCTCTAATTACTCATAGACTGTATGCGCAAACAGTTTCTTTGTGTGTGCAAAAAACAGTTTGTTGTGAACACCAATATTAGCACTATTGAATTTTTTTGTGCACACTTCATTTTGTCGTGTGCACAGGTTTCATGACCTGTGTGCGCGCACACACCTTAGAGGGAACAGTGGAGGGGAGACAACCCCCCTCTTTCAGCTGCTGCCAGAGCCAGGGAGTATTCAGTCCTCGGGCAGCACTCCCACTGCCCCCCCATGGTTTACCCACACAGTAGGGGATAGTGGGGACAGGACTTTTTACACTCACTGTGCTTAGCTTCTGCTGGGGCCAGGTGGATGGGTGGTCAGGTTAAGTCAGGTGTGGGCTTCATCCCCCTGCTTTCCCCAATCAGTTTAGGACTTTTGGCCACACCTTGGCTCGATGCCCCCTTCCCCACACCTAGCACTTCTCCCTTGCCAGTCATGGTCACCTCCATTTACTGCACATCCCACCCCTCAGCTTTGTAACTCATTCACTGAGATTTAGAAGGAAATTACTCACCTGACCTGGTGCCTTGATAGCTTGTGCTATAGCTGCCAGGGCCTGGGGAGCAGGTACAGGGCAGAAAGTTTCTTTTTGCTTTATTTGCTGATAAGGCAAGGAGCTCCAAAGGGGTAGTTGTGTTCAGTTTAAAAACGTTCAAATGCAACATGCTACAGGACTCCTGGTTTGTAAACTGGGGGGGGGGGGGCTGCTTTTATTAGCATCTGAAAGTGAGTGCTCCAACAACAGCACCCCCAGGGCCAATTTCCAGTCAGGAAGATGTTAAATAGCTTATTAAGCTGAGTAATCAGTGAGCAAAAGGTGAGTCATCAGAGTGTCTTAGGTAGGTTGTAACCTGCTCAGAAATGAAGCAAGAATTCAATTCTGCCTAATTTGGTGCCCCTTAAAACCTGGTGCCCTAGGCAGCTGCCTAGTTCATCTATATGGCTGAGCTGGCCCTGGATACAGCAGGATAAGTTTAAAATTGAAAACTGCAACATAAATGGACTTTCTGATGACACAGGAAAGGCTAAAAGCAATCACTTGCTCTCTCTTTTTGCAATGTGTGTGTGTGGGGGGGGGAGGTGCTAATTAATCAGTGCATAAAGGCAGCCCTTTTTCAGCCCTAGTGCAAATCTCAAAAGCAAACCCTCCTTCCTCTTGCCTTACAATGCTGAGCCTTCCTCCACTGTTCTTTTGAGCTCTGTCAGAGTGAATTTTTCATCAGAGCAGGCTAAACACAGTTGATCAAACCAGAGAATATTTCATTGACCCTTCAGTTAAAACAAAAGGGATTTGTAACCCAAACCAGACATACTAAACAGTTTCTATCATGCACAGCATCTGGGTGGGTTTATGCATATACACTGAAATTAGACTAGGTGCTTAACTGTTGTGCTCATGCAAATACAAATTCCTTGTGAATTAGCTGCCCCTTCTCAGCTGACTGAGCAGAAGCATTGCCCTCAGACACTTAGACCTTGCTTACTGGAGGTCTCAAAGAGACAGTTTGATTTCTTATGTGGAAGGCATCCTGATTAGCCCTTGGACAAGGGAAGAGAAACTGGTAGTTTTGTACCCTGTGTTATAAAAGATTCAGCAACCAGGTTTAAGGTAGGCCCAAAAGAAAACCCAGCTGCACTTCCAACAAATAAATTAGTTTGCAGAGATTTGGAGACACAAGTGTCATTTCCCCAACAAACAATTCAGATCAGGCAGTCCTACTGCATGCATTGTGGAAAGAGGGAACAGGTTGAAACAGTGTTGGTGAAGTAGAGAGGGGTTTTACATCCTTTGAAATGTTTGTTTTTGGCCCTCGTTTGGGGACTGCACCATTGGGAATATGTGGTGGGAGTGCTGCTTGTGTTACTGAAAACTGCCCAGTCTCCAGTAAAATGTACTTCCTGGGAAGATCAACAAGTCATGCATCCATCCTCAGCAAGCCCTAAGCAAACCAGGGTTTATGAATTTTCTCACCCCCATGTAGATGCTCAAATCACAGTTAAATTGTTCCAAATAAAGGGGAAGGAGAAAAAGGGACTATGGGCTGGATGAGTCTGAGTGACAGCTAACAAATTAGCTTAAATATTTTAGTGATACCTCTTACAATACAGGGAGGGGACAGTTTGTTCTGCTTTGGATTATTAACTATGTTAATACTGGAAGATCTTAATGACTACTTACTCTTATGTGCTGCTGTTTCTGGCATTTGGATTGCAGACCTGCTTCTTTGGTGAGGTGAATTAGAAACTCACTGTGTTGGTAATATGGGGAGAAAATTCCTGAATGACAGTGAAATGTAAAGTGAACAGTACCATTGACATAATTACCGATCCCAGGAGAACAAATCACTCTTGGGGGGGGGGCGGCTGTTGGATGGCTATGACTTCACTTCATTAAAACCGAAAGACTAGGATTTGCAGAAAGAAACTATTAACATGGGAATGAGCGAGAACTGGCAATGTATCCTGACTTGGATTGCAAATGTTGTATGCTGGCAGTGAAATAATCCCTGGCAATTTGGTGGCAACCACACCATCATCATATACACGGAAGGGGGTAATGGAGAAGCAAATTTGTTGGTCGGTAGAGTTAAAAGCTACTCAGGTAAACATGGCTGGGAGCTGACAGGCAGTTGCTTAATTGTGTTTATTTGTGGACTGATATCCTCAAGTGGATAGCACTGAGGAGAAAAGCCAGTTCATTTTAGTACAAAACAATTCCCTTCTCCCCCAGATCTTGATACGTAGGTGAGGGGAAAGGCTACAAAGAATGACACCGGGAATGGAATGGGAGATCCCATCACACTGTGGTTTTAGAGCCCTGAGTTCTCGAGAAATTGATAATAGAGATAAGGATTATTTGGATAGTAGTGTCGTTTAAATGGTGCCTTGGTAAAATGGTTATTAACGTGTTGTCCTGTCCCATAGGATGGGAAAATGGATCCTCCAGAAACCCCATGCACTAAAAAGTCGAAAGGTGTGTAAATTGAAACCACTTTTGACGAGTTAGGTCAGAACATATGAAATTAAAATCTAAGTGAACAAACAACTGGTAATAACCCCCTTATTCTTTTGAAAAGGTCAGCTTAGATCTCAATTTAGCAAACAGTTCAGTGCTAAAGGCCCAATGTGGGTGGTTCATCCAGCCATTATTTGAGGTTTGGAAAAACTGGATAAAACTACATGAAGTTCCCAAATCTGGCAAAGAGATAGGTGAGAAAGGACCTGTATGAAGCAACTGAAAGGAGACAAGAGGGATGGGGTTCTGAATAGCAGCAAATAAAAATTACTAGCAAAAAAATTAAATGAAGTGGATTGATACATTTAGATTGTAGGGGTGGCAGTGGTTAGGGGGAACTGAGCCAGGGTGAAAAACAGTAAAATTGGAAGCCTGTTTAATGAAATGTGGAATGCGATATGAATACCAGAAAAATGCTTTGCAAGTAGAGGATGCGCATCTACAACCCACTGAATTAAAAATGCCATTATGCTATTAACCCATTTGTAAATAATAATTCTACAGTTGTGTATATGGGTGATCACTGTGTGTGTCTTAGAAGCTGGTGTCCTATTCATCTTATTAGTTATGTGCATACAGCAGATCATGGCCCTCATGAAGATAAAAGTATTTTGTCATGTGACAGAGATTAGCAGATGTGAATTTGAATTTCAAGCACGTACAATTTGTTAAAGGAGAACCATACATTGTACTCTACCATAAAGGCTGCATTCCTTGGAATGAATCTGACGTTTTACAAATGTTGCTTGTACACTCTGATTTGCCGAACACACTGCACTACCAAAGAGAAAGGGAGTTATGTTTAGTGAGCCTCACAATATAATTGAAATTAAGTGGGTATTTGCAAGAATTGGCCAGGATCTGACTATTCACAAACTGGATCTGGTGTGAAATACGGCAGCTGACAGGTGAGCTAGTGGTTACTGGTACCCTCTCTCCTACCCTGGAATGGAACATATTGAACTTGTCACCCCTCCCTCAGACAAGAGTTAGGCAGAAACGTCTGTCAGTTGCTGACATGGTGTGCTGAATTTGGGATGCCAAGAAGAGGCTAATTTGCTGGGTCTCAGCTGAGGGCCTCAAGCGTTCTTTGACGTCTTCAGAATGCATACAGCATTAATGCAAAGGCCCCCTTCTAGAAAAAGGTGACTTTTAAGGAGCAGACTGTACAGGGAGATTTTGGTAACCCAGTAAAAGGGCTGAGACCACTTGATAGTCTAATATTAATGATTATATGTGTTGCTAACTGCAGGTCTGTGCAGCTACTCTAGCCTTAGCTAGACTAATCCAGGAGGAGAGGTGGTTTGGGCTATTATTCCTTGACCCTGCCCCCCTCCCTGATAAAGTCTCTGTTGGATATGCTGGGGACTGCATTTCATGAGAAAAACAAAAGCTTATCTATGCCTGCTGTCTGAGAGACGTTTGTCAAGACGTGCCAATTCTGCAGGAACACGTACAGTCAGTTAGTACTGGGGTGACAGATGTAGGGGGTTAAAGTATAATTTGGCAGGCCCTGGAAACCTCCTAATTGGGTGGGCTCCCTTCCTGCATGGGTGGGCCCCCCTCCCGCACTTCTGGGGCCCCCCTGCCCTCCAGGTCCTGCCCCCCAAATGCCAGCCCACCACCTACCTACCCACCCCTCACCCCAGCTCCTGCTCCCAAAATCCACCTCCTGCCCCCAATACCCAGCCCCAGTTCAGGTGCCCCCAGCACCTGCCCCCCCCCCCAGCATGAGTTGGGTCGCTCCAGTACTTACTGGCAGCCGTGCGCTGCCCCAGGAGGCAATGCGGCCTGCAGGCTGCGCTTGGAGGCTCCCTGTCCTGTTCGCTCTCCACTGCCTGCCGGAAAGCTGCAGAATGCTATTCCAGGCCCTGCTGTTTTTAGGGGCCCAGCATTGAAGCCCCTAAAAATAGAAAATGGAACCTAAGAACAGTCGGCCCCGGAAGGCATTCCAACCCACTTTAACCCCTGGACAGATGGTGTAGCTTTTGAAACTGCTTGCCAAACTTTTTTCTCCCTGACAAGTTCTTGTCTCCTAACAAGGATAAAAGGGGCAGGGGTAGGTATGGACATATTGGGATCTCTTCTTGGACACAGTTTTGAGGTCCCCCATGGCAGCAGGAAGATCAGTCACTTGGCAAGCTGCAGCTGTACCACTCAAAAGCCCCTCCATACTTTGGTTTATGGTGAAAGCTTCAGTGTTTTACTTACGTAGGGTATGTCTACAGTGTGGCTAGCACCTCTGCTTAACATACAGAAGGGCCTGGGTTCAATTCCCAGGGGGTTGGACTCAATGATCTCACAAGGTCCCTTCCAGCCCTATGATTTGATTTGGAGTCTTAGGTCAACTTAACCTTCCTTAAGTCAACGTAAGGAATGCTCCAGCCACATTTGGCATCTATTAAGTTGACTTAAGCACTTCCTTAAGTCGACTTAATAACTCCACCTTGGAAGGTCAACTTAACGCTTAAGTTGACCTTATTAAGTGGACTTAAGCCAGCGTAGACAGGGAATGGCACTTAAATCATCTTAATAACTTTGACTTAAGCGTTAAGTTGACCTAGCAGCTGCCAGTATGGATGTGAGCAGTTGACAGAAGTTTTCAATGTGGACACTCTAAGTCAACTTAACAAGGTCGACCTTGTCGACTTAAAGTCAACCTTGTTAAGTCAACTTAACTGAGCCTCCTGTGTAGATGTACCCATGCTGTGGACACATATAAGTGTTTGAAAACTAAGTAGACTGTAATTTTGAAGTGTGAGTACTTTGGGGCTGTGATGTTTCTTCCAGTCTCCCTGTTGACTGGATGGCTGTGTCTCCATTTAATTTATTTCCTGTCACCACCTCACACAGTATGTGATTTCTGGTTGTCAGAACACCGGGGAATAGTGGGATTAAGATGGTTTCTTGGAGCTTTTGAAGTAAACACTCAGGGCTCCATTGTCCAAACTGGCAGTGAGGGTGTTGTGACTAGTAGGTTCAAACACCATCTTTTTATAAGTTTTGCAAGTGAATAGCAGCTGCCAATTTCACAGTAACTATTTCAAAGTTGCTCTCCTTCAGAGACTGAAGCAAAAGTCCCCATATCTGAATTTTCTAGGTAAGTTCATGAAGTTCCATGAGACTGAAGGTCAAAAAGCAGTGGTTGGATCTAGGCAAAGTTCAAAAGTGCTTGGTGAGTCTCCATCATGCAACCATGCTATTGATCATCAAGCAGGATCAATATGACCCATCATTATCTATATCAGAGCAGGCTATGAAAAGAGAGTGAATTCTCCTGGCATTGGTAGATGACACTGAGGTCAGACTTCCCAACCTGCCTCAGACAATGCATTTGGTTCCCCACACTGTCATCAAAGAGTCAAACAAAAAATGTAAATAGCCCCTTTTCTTTCAGTCTTTTCTTCCCAATCAGCCACTGGTCCACTAAAAAAACAAGCTATTTAAAAGTCCATACTCTTTACCCAAAGGGTTCTCCTGACCTTAAGAAGTCAGATGTCTTACCAGGTCAGTGTAAGACTGGGTCTTCCCCAAAGTACCATGCTGCCAACCACTCTGAATGATCTCCATGGCAGGACTCTTTTGCGACTCCAGGGCTTTGAAAGCTGCAGCTTGAGAAGTACCTTGTGATGCTGGCTCCACAGCGATCAATTTCATCTAGTGCAGTTTTTAAACAAGGGACAAAGAAAAACAAGAAGCAGAATATCCATATGATGGTGCAGCTGGTTTTTAATGTAGATGAAACTGGTAGTACAGAGGCCACCCAGAATTCTGGATAGCAGAGGCTGGAGAAAGTCATCCTTCTTGGGTGGAGGTATACCTGAAACACACAGCAGGGAATAAAGTAAAGAAAAGGACAATGTTGTGTGCACAGAACACTTCAAAATTATTGGAGTGAGGTTTACATCTGGCCCACGAAAGAGAGGAAGAGGGAACTTATTTCCTGTGTTCATGGCCACGGAGTTGAACCTATTTACTCTTTCTCTTCAAGCACTAAACTTCTTCTGTCTGTTCTCACACAAAATTTCCTTCCCAAATGGCTCCTTTGACCCTTTCTCAGTGACTTAGCCTGAACAACACAGACTGGAATAAGTGTAATTTTTACTGTGACAGATGCACAACCTGGGATTCTGTGTCCATTTCAAACATTTCTCAAAGAGAACATGACTGGGATCGTGGTGATCATATCCTTTCATTTCAGGATTTTAGCTCTACTTGCAAGCCAGTTCAGTCTGTTATCAGAGTCTGTTATCACTTTCCAAACCTTGAGAATCACCGATAATTGCTGAGGAATAAAAAAAACCTTTTCTCCTAACTAAGGACTAGGTCTTCAGCTGGGGTAAAATAGTTCCAGACACATTAGCTTCAGTGGAGCAACACTAAGGGCATGTATTTGCTGCTGGCATACTGGTGATCGATGCAGAAGGACTGACTGAGCAAGTCATGGTGACTTGCTCAACTGAATGCAGGTGCAATGTCTGGTAATACAGTCCCGGAAAGCATAAGGCTGCATTGAAATGGGGGCTTATTTTCCAATGAGCATCAGCGGCAGTCTAGATCAGACCTACATTACATCATCTGAGGAGAAGCATCTTCCATGGGCATTTCTGCTGAGAACATAGGAATTGCTAGACTGGAACACACCAACTGACAGTTTAATCTATTCTTCTCTCCCCAATAATGAGAAGTAAGAGCTGCTTGAGAATAAAGTGGAAAAAGCCTGAGTTGGAGCTTCTTGGGGTAGCCTGGGAAACAATCATCCTAACTGCCCTAACAGAGGCATGGCTAAGGGATTTTCTAAAGTTAAGAGAAGTATTTAGAAAAGTCTTGGGTTGTGAGCGTCTTTCTACAGTTCCTAGGACTGCCTGGAGATATGCTATGCCAACTGAGGAGGAGTTACCAAACCATCTTGATTAATTTGTTTGGTAGTTGCCAAACTAACTTGATTGCCTTGGCAAGTCCTTCTTTGGATGCCGTTTCTTTTCCTCAGGGTTTGTTCTGATTGTGCTAGTCTCTACATCAAATGGAGATGCATGCATTTGTTCAGAATCCTTTTATCTTAAAAGCCTTGAGCCAACTGCTTTCCTCTTTTCATTCCATTGACTTTATTGATGCTTCACTGGGGATGAATGCCAAACTGATTCAGAGTGGCCCAAGTAAGACAACTGGCTGTCATCAACAGAAATCATGTTCAGTCTTTTCAATTCATGCTGGTTGTGGAGGGGCAGTGGGCAGTTCATTCGAAACATAGTAGGAAGGAAGGAGCCATTTCTCTGTCTTCTCACCATCTCCATTCCCATTGCATCATATCCAGTTCCCTTTGAAATCAATGGGAATCATTTTATTACCTCGCGTGTGTTTCCGTTCAGGACTTCCTGTCTGAAGTACAACCTTTGGTGGGGCTAATACAATGGCTATGAACAACTTTACCCCCACTTAGAACTTTCAAACCTGGTTTTATCAGAAATAAAACGGATCATGGGCCTTTGTAAGAGCCCTCTGACCCAGGGATGAAATTAATTCTATGGTGATTAACACTTGATCTAATGATGGCTTTGCAGTTGGGTCATTAAATCTGTCTCAAAGGGCTACCTAGAGCAGTTTATTTTTTTAAAGGGAGGGATGCCAGAGAGTGAGAAGGAGTCCTCTTTTATAGAAAGCTTCCAAGTGTTGGCACCTTTACTCTGTCAGAAACCATGTTTCACCCCATGAGCAGCCAAGAAACTCAATTCTTGTAAGGCAGTGCAGCAAGATGCCCAAGACAGATGAAAATCAGCAATTCTTGGTGAAGGAGGAAATGACTGTGCAGTAGGACTTAACAGAAAAGCTGACAACCAAAGGACCTGCTACAGAAAGCATTCATGGCAGGAGAATGTTGTTAAAATTATAAAAGGTGTTACAATGAGTGTGTTGTTTCATTGAGTCCCAGTATGGATGGGTTGAGCTTAATAGGAATGAGTTCATATATTCAAAGTAGTAAATCAGAAAGTTGGAATTAAGAGCCTAGTCAGAACTTCCAACTCTGTGGAAACAATTACTGGTGAAGGATGATGGTGGCCTGCCTGGAACTCTTCACATGTACATCTGAAAACAATGAGTAGTGAAGTGTGATGGAGGCGTGCCTGAGAGTTTTTGCAAGAAAATGCAGGTGAAGGACCAAAGGCTTTAGAAAGGTGAACACAAGAACTAGATGAATGACATGACAGGACAGGTTATAAAAGATGGGGAAAAAAATCTGTGCTTTGGAATCTGAGACTGAACTAGAGCCCAGACTTGGAAGAAATGTGTAGTGCAGGCTCCCCATGCCTTAAGATTGAACTGGACCCTCAAGTGGCCATCAGAACTTCAGCCATCTTCAAACTCTGGTGTAATATATTTGTGCTGTGGATGTAGAGTGAGTGTTTTTACATTGTAACCTATAAAGCTAATCAGAGTGTTATTTACCAACACTGTCTCTAGTATTTAGCCTTTTTGGCCTTCTCCTCCATCCCATGGGTGGGAAGGAGCTTTGTGTTGCAAGCCTGATAGGAGAAGACAGGAGTGTCTTCCTTTGATTATGGGGTTTTGAAGTAACTATGCTGATTTACATTAACAGGGCAGCTACACTTTCCAGTAAAAATGTTTAAAAGTATAACAAATGCAAAACAACATTTGAATGAGAAAGAAGCATCCTGAAATTGTGTGGTTTTGAATCAAGACTGGATTAAGGAAATGACACAAGAGATCTTGGCCTCCATTTTTTTTATGTGACACTACTTATGTAGAGGTGTCTTATCCTAATGATGATTTATTTATAGCCTAAAAATACAATCTGTTGCATATGTATATCAACACAGAGTATTTGTAAGATTTTCTAAAATCTTGAATTCTGAGAACAGTGAAGAATTTCCAGTCTTACCATGCTGGCCATCTCTGTTTGATGTGCATAGAAAAAGAGGCACAAAGGAAGTGCAGGTCATTCAGGTGTCTGTTTCAGAAAGAGTAATACCACCCAAAACTCCTGACTTTTCCTACCACTCTCCAAACACTAGATTTATCCCAGTTACACTGTGTCACAGGACAAAGTAAGTAATGTGCTTAAAGTCATAGCACCTGTTGGGATGAAATCACCATGTGGAGTACTTTTTCTTTCCTTGGAAACCCATCTCTTTTAAGGGGTCATAGTAAACCATTGGGAATGATTTCCCTCAGGTTCCTAAAAAGAGGTACAGACAATAATGGTCAAAAGGAATTTCAAGTGTGTATATTTCAAAGTTGTTCATGTGCCTTGTAGGACTAAGAATCCCAATATAGAACTGAAATGGGAAAAAATATTTTGTATGATCTAAGTCTGCTCCAGTGTGAATACCCACCAACACCTGGAAATAAAGGGAATTAAAGTGCATTGCAAAACTCTTGATTGTTGACCATTGTTCACAATGAAATCAAAGGATGTTTCACCCAAGAGTTCCTCCAAAATCATAAACAAAAGTTAAAATCAGTCCTTAATGAACCTTCTAAGAGATACTCTCAGGTTAATGACATGTTTGGAAGCCGTGAATGGAATGTGTCCAGCATAGTTCAGGAGATACAGTTTAGTTTTTGGTATAAATAGTCCCAGCCTTATTTCTGATTCTTCCAGTCATTTCCTGTTTAACCTTAGGCATAATTTGCCTCTGTTTACCTCCATGTCAAAGAGATATAATAATAACTCTCAGGGTGGAGGGTCTCAGACTTCCTCTAATCTAAGCATTTCAAAACGCTTCACAAACACTCATCAAGTTTTATATAGCTAGAGAGGTGTATTATTAGAGCAGTAATAATTTTGGGCCATTAATTATTCTAATACTGAAGACTAGATTCCTTTAAAAATACACATCAAAGTCTCAGATGTTATTCCAGTGTTTGGATCATGATTCCTAGCCTCTGAAATTGTACCTTTTTGATTTTCATTTAATGTGTGTTATGGGTAGAGGGTGAGGAAGTACAAAAGAGCACAGCTGCAGCAACTTCAGGTTGAAGGAGGAATCTTTACCTAGCCTGTGTTAGAGAGATCTTTGTTTGATGTGCATCTTTCTGTGCATACTCTGAACTTCCATCCTGATTGCTGAGATTTAATACAGTGATATCATAGAAACTAAAAGAAAACATGAGAAATCATCCAATCCAGTACCTTGCACTCATGGCAGGACCAAGTACCATCGTAAACCATCCCTGATGGATGCTTGTTTAACCTGCACCTATCAATTTCCAGTGATGGAGAATCCAAAACTTTCACAGGCAATTTACTCTAGTGGTTAATCACCTGAAAATTAGGATTGTTTTCCTAATGTCCAACCTAAACCTGGGAAGGGAAAACCTCACCTACTGGACCTGCATCCAGGAGCAGCCAATAGAACTGGGTCTTGTCAGACTCAGAGACTTTAGTTAATAAAGAAAAGGAAGAAACCTGAGAGAGAGAGAGAGAATGAAGGAGAAATTAGTCTGTGGTCAGATTGGTGTGGGATGTGACTGGATAAATTGAAAGTAAGTCTAATCAGACGGGGAATTTTGCAATCCCCTTGTCGAACAGAAAGAATTTCAACAATTATTAGGGTGATTTTTAAAATTGGAAAATACACCCCTCATAAGATTTCCTCTAATCTGAGCAACATAAATCCCCATCCTCAGTTTTAAGACATCAAACATCATTGAAGTCCAGTGAGCTGCAGTAAAGGACACTGTCTCAACATCTGTCCCTTAAGCTTTATGAAGGAATGTTTGTTAAAGAAAGGGGAACACAAAGCTTTTTTTGAATGAAAATTCAAACTACCCCAAATTCAGAGGCTAGGAATGACAAGCTGGCTATTGACATGACCTCAAAAATCTCAGCATGCATTTGTAGTGTTCATCAAAACCAAAATTTCTCAAATGTGGTTACCAGTGGGTATTTTTGCAGCCAACACAGCTTCCAAATAAGGGGCAATGTTGCGGGGAGGGACAAAGAGTGTGTAGCTGTTGGTGCTGAAAATCTGTTACCAAAAGTAGTGAGATGCGCTGCATTTGTGTTTGTGTGAGCGCCCCTAGCTGAGGCTGGTAACCTATACTTCACTGCCTCTGTGGGAGCTTCGACTAGTGCCTCTGAAGGTATGTGGGCCTGGTACCGGAGGTAGCACTTGTCGGGGTGAGTAGCACTTGGTCATGGGCAGCTCCCATGTTCCTGCATGATTGGGGAAGAGAGAATCAGGGACTACAGGGGTGGCCAATGAGTTCTCACCCACCTTCTCCTGGGTGGGGTATTGGAAGGCTGTGGGTGAAGGGGCAAAGAGATGGGTTTGTTAGAGGCCACCAAAAGAATTGTAGTGAGAAACCCTGAATAGTAATCCACGATTCTGGGGCATCTGATCCTAGGAAATAAAATTCTGCTATTAAAGTCTTAGAACACTGTGGATAGATACCATAGCATGCACCTAAAGGGCCTGGAAGTCCTTTGATATGAAGAATCCTGTAGTTATTGAGCATAATATCACCATTTGATCCGGTTCATGTGGTTGTGAACAAGAACACTGAGGTGAAAGGTCACACCAGAAGCAAGTGACAGAGGGAAAAATAAAACTCAGACTTAGAGATTTCTCATGCCACAATCTCATTATTGCTCCAGAAATGCACTGGACAGTTCCCATTCTAGGCTTGTGAATCACCCAGTGCAGCATCAAGGAAGTCAGTCAAATGATACCATGAATGAAGCTGGGCCATAAAGTTTTCATATGAAAGAGAGCTGGAAAGCATAATGTGCATGTCATAGTATGGGAAGTTAAGGAGAAATCAAGTGTAAAAAACATAGTGGAAAAAGTTACACCAACTGAAGAAGGTATCAAAGTTTGGCTTGTAAGTAATTAACCCTTCAGGAAGAAAGGGCCTCTCAACTCTGTCTTACTCTTTTTTGCTGCTGTGAACTCCCACTCCTTGGCAGCCCACTCATATCCACTAGCAAGCCGTATGACCCCAACTCAGTGAGTGAGTGCCTCTAGGCATCTCGGTGGTCACTCATGTGAATATGTGATGGCATGAACCCAGACATACCCCAGTCCCAGATGCAACACTAGGAACTGCCATATTACAATGTTCAGTGAAGCCTGCTGACTGTTACACATGCATATGTTTGTCAATTGATACACACCTGATGTGTCACTTCCAATGGAACCTCTAACACACTTTAAACCAGCTCCGCTGCTTCAGGTCAAGTAAGCAAACAAATTCATTAAACTACAGATGTATTTTAAATTATTTAAATCTGAGGAAAGCAAGTCAGATTTAGTCAAAATAAACAAAAGACCAAAATGCTAAACTAAACTTAACACTTTCAGTAACCTTACAAACTCAGAGGGTTTCCACCACAGTCTGACTGGTCCCTTTCTGGGTAGTCTTTCTCCCTGGGTCAGCACTTCGGTTGCCTGATGTGACAGAAGAAAGAGGATACCCTTTTAATACGTTCCTTCTCCTCTCTGGGGCTTTCCCCTCCCCCTTTTTGAGTCAAGTTAAAAAATCAATGTTGGTGAATTGTTTCCCCCAAGTCCTGTAGTGTGATGTTTTTCATTGATATCTAGTCCAGTCCTTTACTCCTGGAACGTGGAGCTGAATTTCTTCTACACAAGCCCTAAAGAGGTGTGAACTGCCGCTCTGCTCGGAGCATCTTTCTTGGATATGTTTCAAGCTGTGAGATGCATCTTTGGGGTTATCACAAAGTGAAGCCCCATAAACATACACAAGAAATAGCAAGAAACATACCACAATAACAGTACTATTCAGTGTGTCACAAGAATTCCAAAAAACATCTTTCATGACATACTTTAAATTAAACAATACCTGATTACATTACAAGAGTGATCATCAGGGGTGCAGTGTGTTACAACAGGATAGGTCAGTCTAGGATGACACTGATCTACAGGCCCATGGCAAGGGAGGGTGAATCTCCAATTCTGAGTGGTCAGATAGAGCAATATCCTCCTGAAGACATGCTGCAACTGTATCCCAGTCCCAGTAAGGACAGGGTGAAGAATCAGGCCACTGTGGATAAAAGTCTGGCTACCTCTGATGTCTACCAGTGTTTGCGTCATGTTCTGTTCATACTAATGGGCACCACAAGTTTCTCTGAATCCTTTTTCAATTCCTGGGGGCAGGCTACCCATGCCTGGCCAAAACTACAATTCATGCATGGGCAGTCCCAGCAAAAGTGTCTCTCCTATCCGCACTCATCGCATGAGTCTCCATCTCCCCTGACTGATGCATTTGTCCTTGGGTGGGCAGTTGGTCCTGCCAATGATGCCTTCTCCCTCCAGACTGGGCTGCAGTTAGTTAAGCTCAACTTTTCAGGGTTTGAGTTGGAGCCTTGGGTTTGGCCTTAACCCTATTATTGGGCACTAACCATTCACGGCTTCCAAATACATCACTACCGAAGTGTTAGATCAGTGTTGGGTATTCACACTTTAATCAACTAAAATTATCCTGCAGCAAAGTTTTTCCATTTGAATTCTATATTAAGATTTTTATTCCTCCCTTGCACATTAATAAGCTTCAAATGTCCACACTTATAATTCTTTGGACTGCAATTATCTACATTTCTAAAGAAGGCAATGTCAGAGAGATACCCTATGCAGCAGCTTGTTTCACAAATCTGAAAGAATTCATTGTTATTGAGTTACTGTGACCCTTTGAAGAGATGTGTTTCAGGCAAAGGAAAAGTAGCACATAAAGTGCATACCTCTGCACTGTGTAATAATGTTGTTTAAAAGAAAAAAAAATGGATGCCAAGGTGTATCAAGCCATTCCCGCAATCAGGTCATGATGATTTAAACCAACACAAACTGAGGCTGTTTCAATTCATTCAAATTTAGTTTTGTATTCAGAATTTTGTAAAAAATTTTTCTGGAAAACATAGGTGATCTCCACGTAAATCAGCATAGTTCCTTCAATTTCAAAGATGTTTAAGCTCTTAAAATCAAAGGAAGACACTTATGCCTCCTTCCCTGGATATGCAACCCACTTTTAGGGATACATTTCAAATTTTAAACAACAGCATGGTTCTGTGAGGATTTTTTTTTTGTAATATTTCTTATGACTGATGAGACTTCATGTCATAACTTGTCCTCCAGCCATCATCATCTTCACCGAGAATGGGTGATTTTCCCCCTCTCTTGGGCTTCCAGTTGAGCTTAGCCAGCTGTATGGTCTTAACAGACCTTGGTATCTTGCCTGCTCATGGATGTAGAGATGTTTCTGATAGAATTCAGATAACACAACTTAACTCAAAACCTTTCTACAAAAGAGCATTGCTTCCTCTCTCTCTCATTCCCCCCTTTGACCAATGAGCAAATCTGCTCTAGGCAGCTCTTGAGACAACTTTGGTGACCCATGTGTAAAATTAGGTTACATTTTAATCACTGTACACTGAAATTCTTCCCTGGGCAGAGGGCAACCGCAAAGGCCCATGCTCTACTTAACTCCCTACTAAGACACATTGCAACACCAAGAAAGCCAGTGTAACGACATGAGGAATACAGCTGTCCCGTACAATTTTAAGGTTAAAAAAATCTGAAGACTCATAGACTCTAAGGTCAGAAGGGACCAATATGATCAGCTAGTCTGAACTTCTGTATAATTTAGGCCATAAAACCTCACCCAGCCCCTCCTGTAATAAACCTAAAACCTATGACTGTGTTATTAAAGTCTTCAGATCATGGTTTAAAGACTTTAAGGTACAGAGAACCCTCCGGCAATCCACCCTATCCCATGCTTCAGAGGAAATCAAAAAAAAAATCCCCAAAGTCTTTGCCAATCTGCCCTGGGGAAAAATTCCTTCTTGTTCCCAGATTTGGTGATCATTAAACTCTTAGCATTTGGGCAAGACTCACCATCCAGATACCCAAGAAATAATTCTCTAATAACTCAGAAGCCATCTCAACTAATGTCCTATTTCAGGTCACTGGCTTATCTACCACAATTAGTCAAATATTGGTGAATTGCCAAATTAAGCTGTCCTATCATACTATCCCCTTCATAAATTTATTAAGCTCAGTTCTGAAGCCAGCTAAGTTTTTTGTCCCCACATCTCCCCTTAGAAGGCTATTCCAGAACTTCATTCCTCTGATGCTTACAAACCTGAGTCTAATGTCAAGTCTAAACATCCTGATGGACAGTTTATATCCATTAGTCTTGCATCGACAGAGGCACTGAATTTAGCTAATTTCTCTTCCTCCCTCTGATGTATTTATAGAGAGTAATCATGTCTCCCCTCAGTCTTCTTCTGGTTAGACTAAACAAGCCAAGCTCTTGAAGTATTTTCTCATAAGGCAGGTTTTCCATTCCACAGATAATCCCTGGAGCCCTTTTCTGCATCTGTTCCAGTTTTGCCACATGATCTGATTCTGAGCCTAGTCCAATAATCACAAATCCAGACGAAAACAGCTGCATTCATCAGAGGACTTAGCAAAGCAATAAAGTTTGTTTGGTAACTAATTAAGACCTCCTCCATAATTGGCCTTGAAGTTCCTTCAGGCAGTCTTAGAACTATATAAAAACACTCAGGGTTCTTCTAAACACTTTTCTGGACTTTATCTTCTCACTGAAGTGGGTAAGTCCGATTCAACTTAATCTCTTCCAAACTCTAGAGATGTCACAGTCGGCTGCATTTCCATTTAAATCTTGTATATATTCCCTTCGATTTTTTGACAGGATGAGGGTGTTCCTCTGTAATTCTTTTGTGAATTTATTCAGGAGCTGGAGCTAGTGGATTCAAGATTTGAAGCTAAATGGGGGGATTTTAGGAGGAAGAGATGTGATTGGGAAATATATTGCCTAAAAATTGGAAGTAGAATTAGGACATTTAAATCTTTTAGATGTCTTTAGGGAGTTCCATAGGCATGTTTCACTTAAGTATATTAGGAAGAATATCTGCCAGGTTAGTCCAGAAAGGGCCAATCCAGGGGTCTTCTACTTTATTCTCAAACAGCTGTCACTCCTCATTGTTGGGGACAGGAAAATGGATTAATCTGACATCTGGTGCAATCCAGTGTACAAATTATAAAGTTCTGGTCAGAAATACCCATTGAAGGCAAGTTCCAAAGGGGCAGCTGCGTTAGTCGAGTTCAGCAAAAGAAGCAAGGAGTCCTGTGGCCCTTGAGGACTAGCAAATTTATTGCATGAGCTTTTATGGGAGAAAATCCCACTTCGCCAGATGCTTTGAGGATAGGGGAACTTGCTCTTGAAGATATTCAATACGGGAGAACACTTTTAGCCAAACAATGTGTAAACATTTGGGTTTTATGAAAAAATAATGAATGAAAGAACAATTAAACTATGGTGTCACACATACATGACTTCAAAATAAAAGGGAGTAGAAAATTGTCCAGACAAGAAATAAAGAAAGAAAGCAGAGTAGTAAGATTATATTTCTAAGGTTTCATGGAGGACTCTGTTTTCTATCATCAGCTCCAAACTGGTGTATTTCAAACACAGTTTCTCTAACATTTTTGTTGAAGTCATACAGTTTGAGTATCAAGTTTGTTTGTCACCATTTTAAATTCCTTGTTTTGCCATGGTCATTCTCAAGTAGAGCAAAGAACAATAAAAGCACAATTCTGAAAAGCTACTACATTATGCAACTGCTGTTAGAAAGTTAAAAGGGAGAAATAAAACCATCCATATTCGTAGAGTAGATAACCTAACCTAATGTTTATTGATATTATAGACTATTGACACACTTTCGGCATGGTAATAAGACATTCATAACACAAATGAAAATAAAAGACAATAGATTCAAAATGAACAAAAGAAAGTTTCATAACACAACTCAGTCAACCTATGGAACTCCTTTATGGAGGGTGTTGTGAAGGCTAAGACTGTAATAGAATTATTTAAAACAAGTAGATATGTTCATGAAGGATATGTTCATCCATGGCTACTAGCCAGGACAGGCAGGGATTGCTGTTTTCAAAAGCCTATGAATGGATGATGGATTAGAATACTTAATGATTATTTCTTATATTTCACCTGAAATATCTGACATTGGCCACTATCAAAAGTACACTGCACTAAATGGACCATTGGTCTGATCCATGTGGCCATTCTTGTGTTTTTATGTGTTACAGGGTAGATTCTTTATTTGACATTGCCTCTTTTATACATAAGGACAAATAATGGTTGAAAGGAATTACAAGTGTACAAGATTGTTCATGTGCAGTATGGGAATAAAAATTTCATTGTAGAATTTAAGAGGAATAGCTTTGCTATAAGACAGTTTAATTCTGCTCAAGTGTAAATATCCACCATTAAGACAATGCCTTGACATAAAGGGAGTCAAAGTGCGTTTCAAGAGTCTCAATGGTTAATCATTGTTCACACTTACATCAGGTGTTTCACTCAATAGTTCCCTCAAAATCATCCAAACAAGATAAAATACATTGGTATGTCTACACTTACAATTCAATTCGAATTAATGAGGATCAATCTGAATTAAATAAATGCATGGCCACACTGGCTTTCATTAATTCGAACTAAGGAATGCTTTAGTTCGGATTGATGAAAGCTAACTTTGAAGTTATAAAAACTTGTTTAACCTCAAAATGATGGTTAATTCAAATTCATTAGTTAGAATTAACCCAATGTAGCCATGTTAATTCAAACTGTTAGTTCAAATTAGCCACAACTTGATTTTCCCTATGCAATAGTGCCCCCACTAGCAAGTTTTGTGCATGGACATGCTAGTTCAAATTAGGGTTTCTAGTGTGGCCATGATCATTCAAATTAACTTAATTTGAATTAATCATTATTAGTTCAAATTAATAAATTCAAATTAAATTAATTCAAACTAACATTCTAAGTGTAGACATAGCCTGGAATGAGCCTGCGGAAGAGATATTCTCTGGGTAGTGAACTATTTGGAAAGCATGAATAATAAGGGACCATTAGTGGTCAGGAGATAGAGGTTATCATTTGACATAACTATTCCAAGCTGTTGGGGTACATTTCTGATTCTGCCAATCCTGTGTCTGACTTTCCCCTGAATGTGCTTCTTTTACCTCTATGTCAAATGTATTATTATAACTTTTGCAGTGGATGATCACAGGTTTCCTCTGATCTAAGCATTTCAAAATACTTCACAAACACTCATCAGGTTTTGCATGACCAAATAGGTGTATGTTTATAGAATTTCTCTCTTTTACTGGAGTTGAATATTTCAGTATTGAAGATCAGATTCACTTTAAAAAGCAAGTCAAGCTCACAGATGTCATTCTAGTGCTCTGTTCATTATTGCTAGCCACAGAAATCGGGGTTTCTTGATTTTTGTTCAACGTACCTTTGCATTTCCTGTGTATATCTATATTAAAGTGGCAGAGTAGATGTTGAACAGTGTAGAAGAGCACAGGCCCATTACCTAGTCTGGGTTAGAGAGAACCTTGTTTGGGATGTATCTTTCTGCCCAGACTCTGAAACTCCAACCCCAGCTGGTCAGATGCAATGTAGAGGGAAATAAATGGGAGACATCAGCTACTGCATCTCCATCCATGAACAGTCAAGAGAATGGGGTCTTGTGAGAGAGTTCAGCTAACAGAGGAAAGAAAGAAGCACAAAATAGATTGAGTGAAGGAGAACTTCAGTGATCAGACAGCTGTAAGATGCAACAGGATTAATTCCACATCTCACCAATGGCATTCTGCAAGTCCCATCTCCAACAGAAAGCTTTTTGGTATTCAGCCCACAATCCCTTCTGTGCACTGGCCCGTCTAGCATTTTCCGTAATTTCCAGATGGCCAATCTGCCTGAAGTTAGAATTATTTTTATAATGCAAAATACAAACTCAACAGGATTTCTTCTAACTTGAGCTACATACAATTTTTTCCATAAATTTTAAGTCAACAGAGATGCACTGATGCACAATGGCTTGACATCTACCTCCTTCAATTTTCCAAATTAAGGCTTGCTAAAGAAAGGGAAATACAAAGTATTTTTTTTGTATGAAAATGAAACAAATCCAAATCGGGGGCTTGGAATCAACAACTGTCTGTTGACATGACCTCAGAAACCTTAACATGCATATGTAAAGCTCCTTTAAACCAGCATTTCTTAAATGCAGTCACAATTGGAATTTTTTTGTAGTCAACACAGCCTCCAAAGCTTGGATGGAGATGGGGGTGGGGTGGGGATTGCCTCCATGCAGTTTATGGCTGTTGGTACTGAATAGCTGGTACCAAAGGTAGTGAAATGATGGCCGTGGTGTTCACCCCAGCACTGCCAGCAGGGGTTAATGCTCTAAACTTGCAACCTCCTTGCGTGTTCTGGGTAGCACCTTTGAAGATATATGGGGCTGGGGCATGCAGCACTAGAGGTGGCTCTTGTCAAAGGAAATGGCTGCACAATTCTGTCACCAGGGTGTTCCCTTAGGGGCCACAGGAGGCAAGGACAGAGAGACATGTTTATCACAGGACACTATTAAAATTGATATGAAATATCTAATTCTAAACCACAATTTGGAGGCATCTAAGATCAGGGGGAAATACTTTCAACTATTAAAATAATACAACACTGTGAACATGTTCAAGTATGATGAGCTTGAAGTGACCTGTAGACTCTAAGGTCAGAAGGGACCAATGTGATCATCTAGTCTGACCTCCTGCACAATGCAGGCCACAAAACCTCACCCACCCACTCCACCAATAAGCCTCTAACTTATGATTGAGTTATTAAAGTCCTTAAATCATGATTTAAAAACTTTTAGGTACAGAGAATTCACCAGCAGGTGAGCCACACCCCACGATACAAAGGAAGGTGAAAAACCCTCAGAGCCCTAGCCAATCAGCTCTGGGGAAAAATTCCTTCCCAAATCCAAGCAGTGACCAGTTAAACCCTGAGCATGTGGGCAAGTCTCACCAGCCAGTCACCCAAGAAAGAATTATCTTTAATAACTCAGAACCCGCCTTATCCATCCTCCCTTCTCAGGCCACAGGCTTATCCACCACCGGTAGTCAAAATTCATTCTGTTATTGCCAAATTAGGCTGTCCCATCATAACATCCCTTCCATACATTTCTTGAGCTCAATTTTGGAGGCGGTTATGATTTTTGCCCCACAGCTCCCTGGAAGGCTATTCCACAACTTTACTTCACTGATGTTTAGAAATCTGCATCTAATTTCAAGCCTAAATTTCCTGATGGACAGTTTGTATCCATTTGTTCTTGTGTTCACAGTGGCGCTGTACTTAAACAATTCCCCTTTTTCCCTGGTATTTATCCTTTGGATGTATTTATAGAGAGCAATCATGTCTTCCCTCAGCCTTCTTTTGGTTATACTAAACAAGCAAAGCTCTTTAAGTCTCCTCTCATAGGGTAGGTTTTCCATTCCATGGATCATCCTGGTAGCCCTTCTCTGCGACTGTTCCAGTCTGAATTCACCTTTTTTAAACATGGGGAACCAGAACTGACACAATATTTCACATGTGGTCTCACCAGCACCTTGTATAATAGTCCTAAAACCTTTCATTTCTCCTGCAAATACCTCTTCTGATGCATCCTAGGACTGCCTTAGCATTCTTCACAGCTGCATCACATTGATGGTTCATAGTCATCATGTGATCAACTTGTACTCACAGGTCCTTCTTCTCTTCTGTCACGTCCAACTGATGCATGTCCAACTTATAGGAAAAATTCTTATTTGTCCCTAAATTTATGACCTTACACTTCCCATTATTAAATTTCATCCTAGTCCTAATACTCCAGTTTACAAGGTCATCCAGATCATTCTGTATGATATCCTGATTCTTCTCTGTATTGGCAATACACCCCAACTTGGTGTCATCTGCAAACTTAATTAGCACAGTACCACTTTTTGTGTCAAGGTCAGTAACAAAAGGGTTAAAAAACTTCGGCCCCAAGATTGATCTTGAGTTTGACTTCTACCTTGGATATGGTCATTTCCACTTCTACGTCCTCGTTCCCATTAGCTACCCTACCTCTATCCCCAAGCTCGTCATCAATCTTATTGAAACAAAGGCAAAGGACTTATTTAGGTATTTGGCCATGCGTAGAGTATCCTTGACCTCCACCTCATCCTCAGTTTTTAGGGGTCCCACTTCTTCCTTTTTTATTTTCTTCCTATATGTATTGCTAATGATCCTTCTACTAATGGTTTTAATTCCCTTTGCAAGGTCCAGCTCTGCTTGACCTTTCACATTTCTCACTTTATCTTTACATGTTCTGACCTCCAAGAAGTAGCTTTCTTTGCTGATCCCTCCCATCTTCCACTCCTTGCTTTGAAGTCCTTTGATTTGAGGAAGTCTATGGACAGTAGATGTAACATCACTATTATATCTGATCTCTGCTGAGGTGACGAGTCACATTGAGGTGAAGATTCCACAGGGAGCAAGGGGCAGAATCACAAAGAAAAGTTAGTGGTAGTTATTACCCATACCACATGATCACCATTACTCCTGGCCTGCATCGGACAGTTCCCATTCTAGGCTTATGAATATCCCATTGAAGCATCAATGAAAGCATTTCTGTGAAAGCAGGACTGAATCGAGACTATGGGTTCTTTTCCCATTACAAAAGGTAATTTGACTTCAGGCTTCCCATGGTTTGAACCTGAAAACTGCTCTGATTTGCTGTTACTTTATGACCTGATCCTATGTTTTACACCCCCTTGCATTTAGTTTCATTCCTTTCTGTAAGTTCACCCATCTTCGAAGCATCTGAGGAAGTGGGATCTTCTCCCACGAAAGCTCATGCAAAAAATAAATCTATTAGTCTTAAAGTGCCACTCCTTGTTATTTTTTTACTGGACTAGACTAACACGACTATGCCTTTTGAAATCGACCAGGAATGGAGCTGGCCTATAGAGTCACTTGCACATCATTGCAACTGGAGTTAAGATAAACTAATTGTGAAAAACATGGAGAAAAATGTGACACAAGTTGAAGGATCCACCGAGACTTGGTTTCTAGGGCTATGTCTACACTTAAAATCTTTATTCAGACTTAGTTAGTCCAAACTAAGTAGTTCAAAGGTTAGTTTGAACTAAACATGCTTTTGTTTTTTTAGTTTGAACTAACTTTTAGTTCAAACTAGTTGTGCATTTTTTAGTTTTGAACTAAGTTTTTAGTTCAGACTAAAAAAGTGTGGTTAGTTCAAACGAAAAGTTAGTTCAAACTAAAAAAATGCACTTAGTTCAAACTAACTGCTAGTTCAAACTTATTTAGTTTGAACTAGCATGTCTACATTGCACTAGTTTGAACTAAATATGCAAATTAGTTTGAACTAAGCACTTAGTTTGAACTAACCAGCCAAACTAACTAGTTCAAACTCAGCTTTGCTTAGTTTGAACTAAATTTTTTTTAATTCAAAGTAGGCAAAGCCTAATGGAGACAGGGTTCAAATTAGATTGAATTAAGGTGCCTTAATTCAAACAAATTTGCTAGTGTGGACATAGCCTAGGTGATTAGGCCTTCAGGAACAAATAGCCTCTCAGGTCCACCAGGCAGTCTAAAATCTGTTGGAAAACACTCATGACTCAGGAGTCTCCTAACTACCTTAATTTAGTCTCCTAAGTGAACTAGCTAAGTGCAATTCCACTTGCTCATTGCTAGCACTCTGGTGATGTGTCAACAGTCATTTTAACTGAGTACTGAGTTTTGCCCTGATACTCTGGGATTCTTAACAATGGGAAGGTTTTCTCCCCCCGCCCCCCTCCGCCATTTTATTTGCCTTATCCATTTATAGGCATTGGTTTCTTTGTGGTTGAGAAGTGAAGGCTTAGATTTTCAGAGGGAGACATGCATTTCAGAGGGTCAGTAGGTCTTATGGACTTTAACTAGAGCTTGGTCTTTCAAATTCTTTAGATAGCTCTGAAAAATTTTACTGCCAATTTTGAATTGTGGGTTTAGGAAGAAACTCCCTAAATTTACTTCATAAAGGGCTTTCATTGTTCTTCTATTTCCTTCTGAAGCAGCTGGTCAAAGAAGCTCATTGAGACAGGATAGTGAGTTAAATGGGCCATTCTTCTCTTCCAGCATGGCAGTTGGTATGTTTTCATGTAACAAGTTATTGCAGGTGCAGGTTCTCATCTGGTCTACACAGGGATGTGCCGGTGAAGTCAGTGGAAGAGAGCAGACTGGTCAGGTGAGGATGTGATGTTTTGTGTTTGGTTTTGACTGACACACTCCACTCTGGTGCTGGAAGAACTCATTCGTAAGCAGAGGTTACATTCTAACAAGGAAATTAGTGTTAATAATGGTATCCCAGCCATGTTCTGGGTGGTGTTTTTTAATGAACTGGAAATCCCAAAGCATTAACTATAAAAATTATATGCATATGTAAATTGGGTTTGAAGGTGCTCTGCTCTGCTGAGCTGGCTGGGGAGGGGAAAAGCCTTCAGGATCAGACAGTATTTACATGGATACACCCACTCTGCCCAGGTACCTGCACACAGAGCTGTGTTCCCAACGTCTTTAACTTTGGCTTATGTTGGGTTGCAAATCACACGACAAATTCATGTCACTTGAGTGGAGGGGTAGTCAACTGTTGTCCACCTTGCTTGTTGTCTGAGTAAAGGGCTGTGCTCAGCCTGTTCTGACTGAGGGGGTCATCCTTCACTGACTAAACAAAAGGCTTCAGTGCCAGACTCCTCTGAAAAGTGGAGGGAAAGGATGGGTGTGGGTGCCCCTGCTGTGAGCATGGGCTCTGCTTAGAAGTCATAGACAGGATTTGACCGGCTGTTCCCCACTGTTCAAATGAGAGTTAATTCAGGCTCCCTTAGGTCTTTTGTTTTGGTCAACAATTACTGGATATGGAATTATTTGCTGTGGGACAATGTTTTAGCCAATCTGCTTCAGGAATGAAGTGCCCTCACCAAGAGCTGAACATCACTGAGGAAAGGTGTCAGTAGAGAAGCAAGTGATGGTGTACATCAGTGATGGCTGGTGGGTTCCTGGCAGAATGGAGTGAACAAAGGACTTTCTTCCCCCATCTCCAAATGCGGTGGGAGGTGAACTCAGAAGCTGCACTTCTTCACTCTGAGTGTGCACTGACTAAAGATGACTGTGAGTGGGGTGTGGTGAAAGGAGTGGAAAGTTAAAGAGACTTCTTGTTTCTGGGCTTAAGAGCCTGAGACAAAATGTAAACTGCTCACCATGCTCTGGGGTGGGAATTTGGTTTATGGTTTTAAGCTTGTGAATCCTGCTTATGGTGTTTCCAAAGTTAGTGCTGGGTTGCTTTACCCCTTTACTAATTGTCTGTTTTCTACAATCTCTCTTTGTGCCTTACCTGTTGAAGCATCCAAGGAGTGGTGCGTGATTGTCCCTGGTTACTAGGCCAGGGCTCAAGCTGCTTCTGTGTCAACTGTCAAAAAGGAACCCCTACATAATAAACTGGCCCTTGTTTCTGCTGACTTTGACTGGCAGAATGGAAACATGCAGGAGCGCTTCAGAGTTGTGAACACTCTGCGAATGGAGATTGTTCATACTGCTGAACAAAAGGTTATAGCTGTGGTCTCCAAAGTTTACAACTGAACTTTGTCTTAAGACAGTAAAATGACATGCCAGAGATACGGTCATAGAATCATAGATGATTTGGTTTGGAAGAGATCTCAGGAGATCATATAGCCCAATGGTTCCCAACGTCTAGCCTGGGGGCCAAAAGTGGCCCTCAGGGCCTTTAAAGTGGCCTGTGGCTCCCCTCCTGCTGACTGCAGAAGGGGCCCACTGCCTGAGGACTCAAGGGGATCACAGTTATGTGGGACTAAAAGACCAATACAGTCTCCTTGCTGCAGCCAAGGGAATGAGAGATCAGCACTCCCCTGCCCCTGACTGTAGCAGGGAGCACAGCAAAGCACTCCAGCTGGGTCCATAGGTGCTGAGGTCCCTGCTGTAATCAGAGGGAAGGGAGTCCTGATATTCTGTACCCGTGGTTGAAGAAGAGACCCACTGTCTAGGGACCCAGGTGCACAGGGCTACAGCATGCTTGTGGTTTCCTTGCTGCAGCCAGGGAGATGGGAGATAGGTATCAGCAAGGAGACAGACTGCTTTTCTGGTGTGCGGGTTCCTGGTGGAGACTGGTGGAACTTCAGGGCTGTAAAAATGATGTTTGTGGCCCTCAAGCTAAAAGAGGTTGAGAACCACTGATTTAGCCCAAACCCCTGCTCAAAGCAAGATAAACAACAACTAAGTCATCCCCGTCAGGGCTTTGTCAAGCTGGGCCTTAAAACCCTTTAAGGTGGAGATTCCACTACCTCCCTAGGTAACCCATTTCAGTGCTTCACCACCCTCCTAGGGGATTTTTTTCTCCTCATATTCAACCTGGACCTTGCACCCTGAAAAATAGCGGGCCCAGGAATTCGGTGTTCTGGCACCATGTTTTATTTTTAGGGGCTCAAACTCTGGGCCCCAAAAAATAGCAGGTCTTGGAGCGGCATTCCCTGGCGTTCTGGCCCTGCCCCAAGTCCCTCCCCTCCCAGGCCCTGCCCCAATCTGGGGCCTGCAGCCATGCCGCTACCCTGACGCGGGTCCTATCACCCCCACCTAGACAGCCACACCACTGCCACTGGTAAGTGCAAGGGTGGCCCAGCTCACACTGTGGAGGGTATTGGGGGCAGGGGGTGGGGCATTTCCACATGGGGGGGGCAGGAGCTTGGGTCCAGGGGGCCCGCCCATGCAGGAGGGGGACTCTCCAGCATGGGAGGGGGGCCTACTGGTGCAGGAGCATTCCGGAGCCCCCCCAAATTAAACTTTAACCCCTGACCAGGAGGGTGGGGTGAATCTGCCCTACTTCTCCAAGTCTGTCCTGAGTCTGATATTCTCATCTGTGACAAACTGAGGAAGATGACATTCTTGGAAATGAGGATGGTTATTCTGCAGTATCTGTCCCAGACACTTAAGGCAACCTCTTATTGGTGTTCGTGGAACTGAAGAAAAGGAAAAGACTACCATTCTTGATGTTAAAATGTGTCTAAGTCATCGCAGGACTTCAAGACTCTTTGCTAAAACAGAGAATGCAAGGAAGAACTCCAGCCATGAGTGGAGGGCTTATGCAATGATATGAACAATGTCCAGGGTAGGAGTTTTCTGTCACTCCAGGACTTCAAAAGCTGCAACTTGAGAATGTCTTGGTGATGCTGGATCCAAAACAATGAGTTTTCATCCAGCGTGATTCTTAAACAAGGAGACCAGAAAATGGAAATTATGGTGCAATATAGTTTTTAATAGGAATGAAATTTGTAGTACACAATTAAAAAAGAAATACTACAAAGCAGAAAGAATAAATTTTCAGTGTTTCAGGAAAGGATGTGACCAATCACCCACTTCAATGAGACACAGACTTTTTTTGGCTTTGCTTTCCTGCACAGGTTGACAGGCAAATCTCCATTATAACCAGTTTGCATTCCTTGTTTTACCCCAGAGAACCACACAGCTTCTCCTTTGGACACCTGCTGTAGTAAAGGCCAAAATGAGATGCTATGGTGGTAAGTATTGATGGAAAGATCATACAGAGCCTTAATTTCCTGAACAGCAAGGTCTCTATTCCCCCTTCAAGTAAAGGGATGTAAAGTGATTAAAAATGTAACTGAGGCCAATCTTCAGGTCCTTGTTACCTTCCCAATGCAGGGTTCGTGCAAACAGCCTGAGCATAACTCACAATAGGTCCAGGGGTGAATAAGAGAATCAGCTCATAGCTTGAAAAGCAGTGGCAGAAAGCAAAACAAAGCATAACAGAAGAGGTGCAGCCTGGCTGTCGGGCCAAGGGCTGGGCACACAGAGCTCGCACTGAGTTCAAGCGGAGCCATGTTTGCACAGTACTTCTGAAAGCCAGGCTGAGAAGGCTGGGTCTGAATCCATATGTTACTGTTCATTTCTCAGTTCTTCCTTCCCACAGATGTTTCTACCGGGTTTAGCATGGTCCACAGTTTCCACTCAGGTATCTATGGCAGGAAACCCCAGTACCGCATGCTCCCCCATAGCCATAATAGCCTGGGTACCCCAAGTATCCCCCATAACCACAATAGCCTGGGTAACCCCCGTATCCCCCGTAACCATAACGGCCGCCATAACCACCGAATCTCCCTAAACCGTACAGTCCTCCATACAGGCCTCCATACAGGCCTCCATAGCCTCCCAAACCGAATGAGCCCCCAAAACCGGGTCCGACCACAGGTGCTCCCACAGCTCCCACTCCACTGTGCTGAGGGAAGGTGCTCATGATTGGTCCTGGGAGGGTCACCACAACTGGGGAGGGTCTGATCACCACTTCGGAGTCAGGGCACTGCCTAACGCATGGTTCGTTGCAAGTACCGCTAACTGGAGCAGGACGGGCCACCCCACATTCTGGATAGCACAAAGCCATTTTCTGTGTTGGAGGTACTCCTGAAACACACAACAGGAAATAGAGTTAAGAGAAGGCAGATGTCCTGGTGGACAAATGACTTCCAATCTCAATTACTGTTATAGTGAGATCTGCATGGGGCAAGAGAGAGAGGTGGCATAGATTTTGTCTCCATCTTTGTGGCCAAGTATTTGTTCCTATTAACTCTTTCTACATCTCTTGTCCACTCACACTAAACTTCCTTCCTCAATAGCCCCTTTCAACTTCTCTCAATGTTAGTCTGTCTGAGAAATCCTGACTGGAATATGTGTAACTTTCTTGGGTTGGACGCATAGGTTTTTGGGTCTGTTCCAGATATTTCATTAAGAGAATGTGACTGGGAGCATGATAAGCATAACCTTTCCTTTGAGGATTCATCCTTTTAAAGCTAATCCGCTGAGTTTGTACTAGAGTTTGGCTCTTGGCTTTTTCAAACCTTGAGAGTCACCAAAACTTCCTGAGGAATTAAAGAAAAAGGTTGCTTTTCTCCTAACAATTCACTAATGACAGGATTCTCACATGGAGTAAAATGGATTTAAGTCTACTGACTTCCATGGAGAGACATTAAGTTATACTTTCCGAGGAAAAGAATCTCTAATGGGTATTTATGCTCAAAAGATCATAAGAATTGCTTGACTGGATCATACCTGTTGTCATATTAATCAGCTCTCCTGTTCCCAGTAGTGAAAAGTAACAACTACTTCTGAATAATGTAGAAGATCTCTGAATTGATCATTTTTTGACTAAACTGGGAAAGTGTCTTCCTTATTTACCTATGTGAAAAATGCCTAAAGGATTTTCAAAAGCTACAGAAAAAGAATTTAAAGGCCATAATTCTGTTTCCAAATCACAGAAAATATGTATCTTAATTGAATATGCTGCTTCTAAAATTTCTCCTTTAGTTTCCAATTCTGAATCCACCAGTTCCTGCACCTGAATAACTAATCAAGATCATTATGGAGGAATACCCTCATCCCTGATAAAATTACAGCAACTGCATGCAAGATTCAGTCTTAAATGAAAATGGAGCCTACTATGAAATTTCTAGGGTTCAAAAGAGATTGAAACGAATTGGACTTACTGAGTTCACTGAGGAGATGAAGTCCAGAGAGATGTTTGAGAAGAGCTCAAGATCGTGAGCATATTTATATGGTTCCTGGCATTGTTTGGAGGATCTGCAATACCAGTTATGGAGGCGGCCCTAATTAGTTACCAAACAAACTTTATTGTCTTTGGTAAGTTTTTCTTTGGAGGCAGCTGTTTTCCTCAGGGTTTAGGATTATTAGGCCAGTCTCAGCCTCAATGGGTGTGGCATGCATGTTGCACTCTTCAGCACCCTGCAGCATCCCTTTCATCTCAAAATGGTATGGGCCAACTGCATCCCTTTTGTCATTCCACTGACCTTCTTTGTACTGCAATAAGGAAGGAGGTCAAGGGGCTTCACTGTGGCATCAGTAACACAACTGGTTGTCAGGAAAGGGTATTCAGTTCAGTCCTTTCAACGCATGGTGGTCGTGGATAGGATTATTGGGCAGTTCATTCAAAACCTGGTAGGAAGGAGTGAGCCATATTTCTGGCACCTCACCGCTTCCATTCACACTAGGTCATATCCAATTCCCTTTGAGATCAATGGGCATCATACCATTGCCTCCAGTATGTTACCTGTAAGGACCTTAAGTCTGAAATTTACTCTTTGTCAGGGGATTGTACAATACCTACAGAAAACCTCAGTCCCACTTTCAACTTTCAAACTAGCAGAAAGTAAAGTGGAGCATGGGCCTTTGTGATAGTTCTCTGGCTGGGGACGAATTTTACCCTACAATGATTAAAAGATGACCTAAAATGGGCCTGCACTTGGGTCACTAATGTTGTCTCAAGAGACTGCCTACAGCGGGTTTGGTTATGGGTCATGGGGAGGGATGCCAGGGAGTTAAAGGAAGTAGTTCTCTTTTACAAATAATTTTGAGTTAAGTCTTCGGACACGTACTCTGTCAGAAACCAGCTCCCCATCGCTGGGCAGCAAACAAACTGAGTTTTTGTAAGATGATTTACCAAACTAAGCCCAGGAAGATGCTCAGGAGAGATGAAACTACATTCTTGCTGAAGGAGGCCATGAGATGAGATTTAGATTAGAATATTAGGAGTCATAGTGCATGTAGTGGAAACATTTTTGCTGGAACCTGATTATCTTTTGAAATGTAAAAGATACCTAGAAGAGTGGTTTCCATATAAAGGGCTGGTGGCAGAAGTGTCTTTCTTTGTCTTGAACCTCTTTGAAGCTGAAGCAACTTTTGTGACTTACACAAGGAGAACATGTATATTTTGCAATGAAAATAATTTTTAAAAGTACCATTGCAAAACTACATTTGAATGAAATTGTGTGACTTCAAATCATGACCTGCTTAATGTAATTACATGAAGACCTTGGCTTCTACTTTTTTAAAGTGACTCTATTACCCAATGCAGAGGAATCCAATCCCAGCTGTTTATTAATACTCAGAAAATGCAACCCTTCATGGGTGTATGATACCAATAAGTTTTTGTAAGACCAGGAACTTTGAAATGTTGCGTTCTGAGACCACAGAAGCACTTCTAAGTTTATCTGTGTTTGACAGCTATAGAAAAAGAGACACACTGAGGTAAAGGTCACTGAAGGTTTAGTTTCAGAAACAGAAATACAACCAAGTACTCCAGATTCCTCTTACTACAAGCTGAAGACTACATTTATCCCTGTTACACTGTGTTGTAAGACAATGTTAGTAACATGTCTTGTTACAAAATGCTTTCATCCTTTGATCTAAGACATCTGCAATAAAACCTGGCTAATGCTGTGATCCACTTTAATTATGTCTTCTTCATATGTGAAGATGATACTTCTCCAAAGGAATTACAAGGCTCAGATTTCATGAGTGCAGTTGTACTGTAAATATCAAAATATAGTTCAAGCATCCAAAGCTTGTTTTAAATCATCGCTCCCATTGGGATGAAGTCACCAAACACATTGTGCATGCTACTTTTTCTTTCCTTGGCTCTGGTCCATCCTGCAGGCTCATTTTGGTAGCAATCAAAGGGAGATACAGAAAAAAACTTAAAATACCTTGCGTATCTCTCACTGGTTGCCTACCACCTAGTTACCGCCAGGTCCCCACAGTGTTGATTCTATGCTTCTTGCCAGGTGGGTGTTACCCAGTTGACCTGAGCGCATCTTTACACATTCTTGATCAAGCTTTCAGAATTGATTCTACAATGTCAGCACAGCCACTGACAGTGTAGCCTTGCCATTGGAAATGTCTCTCTAAGGCAGTGGTTGTCAAAAATCTTTCCTCAAGACACAGCTGGAAATAAAACCAAAACATTTATGCCCATGACCCACAATTACATCTTTGAGCAGTGCACTCCAGTCTTTTGGCAGTGGCAGCAAGGAGTGCTATCACCCAGTACCTAAGTGTCTGTGACCCAGTACTGGGTCCGGACCTTAAGTCTGACAACCAGTGCTCTAAGGGGTCAGGGTGATCCAAGAGGAATGAAGTCTTTCAAGTTTGTGAAATGAAATGCAGGATGGGTTATGCTTTTTACTATTGCTTTCTTTATGCTTGAGGAATAGAAGGGTCAAAAGGAATTATAAATCTGTACATTTCACACTTGCTTGTGGAGGAATAAAAATCAGTGGGGGAATAAAAAAATAATATAAATAAAAATATAATAAATATAAAATATATTTAATAAAAATAATAAATCAATGGGGGAATAAAAATCTCAGCTCAAAATTCAAACAGAAATTTTTTTCTGTAAGACTATTTGAGTTTGTCCAAATGTAAATTTCCACCAGAGAACCATGATCATCAATTAAATGAAGTTAAAGTGCATTGCAAGACTCACAATGATTAGTCATTGGTCACTCTTAGGTCAGAAGATGTTTTCCCAAAGATTCCACAAAAAATCATCTCAGTAATATAAAATATATTCCCAGAAGGAGTCTAAGATTTACTCTTAGGTTAACGACACATATGGAAGCCCTGAATTGTAAGTGTCCAGCAGGGTTCAGGAGAGAGCTGAGCATTTGGGATGAGCACTCCCAGCTGTAGGGATTTATTTCTATGTGTGTCAATGACTTCCTGCCTGACCTTCATCTTAATGTGCTTCCATTTGCCTGTGTCAAACACATATAATTATAATTTTCATGGTGGATGGTCTGAGGCTTCCTCTGATGTAAGGATTTCAAAGCACTTCACAAATACTCATCAAGTTTTATGTGACCAGAGAGGTGTGTTCTTAGTGCCATAATGACTTGTTACTGGCATTAGATTTTCCAATACTGAAGATTAAATTCACTTCAAAAATGCACATCAAGCTCTGAGACGCCATTCCAGTGCTCAGTTCGTGATTCCTAGCCTCTGAAACTGGGGTCTTTGATTTCTGTTCTATGTGCCTTTGCATCTCCCTTTTACATCTGTTTTAAAGTGGGAGGGTAGATTGTGAGCAGTGTAAAACACCACAGCTGCAGCAAATTCAGATTGAGGGAAGCCCCTGTGCTCAGCTGTGGCTAGAGGGAACCTTGTTTGGAGTGTATCTTTCTGTGCATGGTCTGCACCTCTACCTCCGGCTGCTCGGATGGAATGAAGAGTGAAATCAATGAGAAACGGCAGCTACCGCATCTCCAACCATGAGTCGCCACGAGAAGTGAGTCTTGTCAGAGACTTCAGCTAATAAAGAAAAGGAAGAAGCCCATGACAGACAGATTCAAAGGAGTAACTGTGTTAGTCTAGTTCAGCAAAATAAGCAGGGAGTCCTGTGGCACTTGAAGACCAACAAATTTATTTATCACGTCAGCTTTTGTGGGAGAATATCCCACATCATCAGACACTTTGAAGATGGGGGAAATTACACAATGGGAGGAAAACAAATGCAGGGAAGTATAAGTCATAGGTTCACGTCACAGTGTAAGAGCAAATCAAAGCAGTTGGGGGGTGGAGGAATGGGAGCTGGGCCAGGATGCCTGGCACACGGTCCCCTGGACGGGGGAGCTCAAGACCCAGGCATGGGCCACCCAGAGGGTCCCCTGATGTTGCTGGTGGGGAATCCAAGATCCTGGTGTGGATGGCCTGCAGGCTTCCTTGGTGGGGAGAGGAAGTCCAGAGCCTGGCATGGGCTGCCTGCAGGGTCCCCTTGTGGCAGGGCAGAGCCCAGAGCCACAAGGAGGCAGCCAAAAGGAGCCTGAGACTGCAGACTCCTGCTTTACACCGTGATTTGAAGACTTTAATAACTCAGTCATAGGTTAGAGGTTTCTTATAGGAGTGGATGGATGTTCCATGTCCTGTGACCTGCTTTGTACAGGAAGTCAGACTAGATCATGTTGGTGTCTTCTGACTCTAGAGTCTAGGGAGCCTGTGAATTGGCCTGGCTTTCAGTTGTAAGTTTGTCAATTCTCAGCTAGCGCTTTGGCCAAAGTGGCACTTGACTCACCAGTGTGACAGTGCAGCTATCAAATGAGGAGGAACTGGCGCGGTTGCAGTACTGCAGAAAAGGACCTGGGGTTCTAGCAACTCACCAGCTGAATGCAAGTTGCAGAAAAAGCTAACATCATTCTGGGGCATACTTACAGGAGGTAATTCTCCCACTCCACTTGGTATCTGGAGTGCCGTATCCATTGTTCCCTCTAAACTGTACACGTGTGTGAGTGCATGCAGGATGTGAAACCCATGCACACAACAAAATAAAGTATGTGCAAAAAAATTCAACAGTGCTAATATTAGCACACTCGAGGAAAATTTTTGCACATATGAAGAAATGTTTTGCACACACAGCCTATGAAAAATTAGAGGGAACATTGGCCAATGCTGGGCCCCACAGTTTAGGGAACAGGTGGAGGAACTGGAGAGAACCCAGAAGAAAGTCACAAATGTGACGAAAAGTTTAGAAAACCTGACCTATGAGGAAAGGTTAAAAAAATGGATGTTTGGCCTGGGGCAAAGGAGATGGGGGGGGGAGCTGGTAACAGTCTTCTCAGTGTATAAAGGGCTGTTATACAGAGAACAGGGATCAACTGTTCTCCAAGTCTGCTGAAGGAAGGACAGGAAGGAATGGGATTAATCCACAGAAAGGCAGGTTTGGATTAGATGTTAGGAGAAACTTTTTAATTATATAGGTAGTTAAGCTCTGGAGCAGGCTTAAGAGTGGCAACAGCTTTATTCACCATTTTTAGCAAAGTAGTCTTTCCCCAGAGACAGAGGGATGGTGCAAATTTCATATCTGTATCCCCTTGTGCTAAGGAAATTAAGTGGCATAAAGCACCTAAAGGCTGCTCCTCATCACCCAGAAGCTCATGGGATCATGAGAAGATTTAATGAAACTATCTTGGGGTGCAGCACTCATTGCCAGACTACTGCCTCCTCCTGCTCATCCTGGGGATCTGCTTGACGACAGCACTCATGTCTGTGGCCTGCACGCTCACCTTCTGCCTCTGCTACCTCCTATGGCACCTCCCTCTTTGCAACTGAGCCCTCTGGCTAGGTTGTCATCTGTATTTCCCCATTTGGTGGTGGGGTAAAGCATCTCTGTCCCACAGTCCAGCTACAACCACAGTGGCAAGTACAGGAAACCCCATCCTATCCACTACTCCCAGAGACCTGATACACAGCAGCCTCCTGCTACTCCTCTGTAATCTCAGTCAATGCTCCTCTATTTCCCTCTGCCACTTCTCCATGGCCCAAGCACATTGTTCATCCACACTTCAGGGAACTTACAGAATCCTAGCAGATGAGGGTCGGCAAGGACCTCAGGAAGGAAGTATCTAGTCCCACCCTTTGCTCAGAGCAGGACCAACCCCAGCTAAATATACTAGCCAGGACTCTGAAAAGCTCCACCTTAAAAAACTCTAAGGATGGAGGTTCCCCCATCCCTGGGTAACCCATCCCAGTGCTTCATAGGGGATTTTTTTCCCCCCAATATGCAACCTTCACCTCCTCTGTTGCAATTTAAGATTATTTCTCCTTGTTCTGTCATCTGGTAGTTAAAGGTTGCTATCAAATCGCCCCTCACTCTTCTCTTCTGCAGACTAAACAAGCCTAGTTTCCTCAGTCTCTCCTCTGAAGTCACGTGTTCCAGCCCCTCATCATTGTTGTTGCCCTCCACTGGACTCTCTCCAATTTGATCATGTCCTTCCCATAATGGGGTTCAAAACTGGACACAGTACTCCAAATGTGGCCTCACTAGTGCCAAACAGAGGGGAATAATCACATCCCTACGTCTGCTGGCAGTGCTCCTACTAACTCAGTCCAATATGCCATTAGCCTCCTTGGTGACAAGGGCACACTGTTGATTCATATCCAGTTTCTTGTCCACTCTAAACCCCAGGGCCTTTTATGCAGAACCGCTGCCTGGCCAGTCTGTAGCAGTGCATGGGATTCTTCTGTCCCAAGTGCAGGACTCCGCAGTTGTTCTTGTTGAACCTCATCAGGTTTCTTTTTGCCTAATCCTCCAGTTTCCCTAGGCTAGTCCGTACCCTATCCTTTCTCTCCAGTGTATCTACTACTACCCCCACCCCACAGCTTCAATGAGATGGTGCAATCCCTCAGCTGTTCAAGTCAGAGCATCTGGTCACTGCTCCATCCAAGGTTCTTACAGTTCTCTCAGCCCACCCTAGCCATAGTCCATCTCTTTCATCCGAGCTTGCCAGGCTGGGATTGAGTGCTCCCAGCAACTCCTCCCTGACTGGCTGTGCTTCAGGACCATGGTGGACTCACCTCCATTGCTTCTTCTGGGACAGGGCATGCTTAACTTTTGTATGCCTGTGTGAGGCAGGCACCCCACCACAAGAACTTTAAAGGCAATGCTAAAAAAGTATGTCACCAGAAATGAGAATGGCTTAGATGTGTTGCTTCATAATTTGCTATATGCATACTGGAGTTTTCCCAGGCATCTATTGACTTTGCACCTTAGCGCGCCTCTGTGGGAGTCAGATTAGGTTGACTTGATTTGAGGCCCCTGGGCAGGCAGTTCTGAGGAAACAGGAGAACCTGCAGGAAAATATGTCACTTGTTTGAGGTAGAATTTATAGGTGATGAATTAAGTGTAACACACCTCTGAAAATAGTCAGGAAACTCAGCAAGTTTGGTATGATTTGCATGGTGGGGAAAGATTATTTGACCTGTGTGATTTGGTTTTAGGGCTGATCCCAGCAAGAAAAACCAAAATACGGAAGGACGTTTTGTGGGGACTGAAGGAGTGAATGCAATCATAGACATGACGTAAGGCAGCCTAGCGGCAGAGAAACTGTGCAAGCTGTGCATATCCATAGATTAAAAGCTTACCTTGAAAGAGAGATGGCAGTAAATTTGTTTTGCTGTGCTGATGAGGAAACCTTTAATTGGCTGGGTGGGGGAAAGTAGGACAGAGAATCCCCTGGAAAGCTCTGAGTTTGGGGAGGGTTTAAATACAACTGCAAAGCAGGGAATGCTGGCCCTTGTAAAGTACTGCAAACAGGTTTTTCTTTTCCCAATTGGGCAGGTTTAATGGACAAGATTGTACATGCCATTGAAACTTCAGGCCCTGGCCTGCTCCTGGAAGAGTGTCTCAGGCTAAAGGGAAATACAGGAATCACTTCAGGATGTGGTGTAAAGCATGCCTGAAATGGGAGTGATTTCAGAGCCAAAAAGCCCCAGAGTGTTTCCTATTGTAATGGTATGTACAAAAGACAAAGCCTTGAGAGTGACATACCCAGGACAAAGCGTAGACTAGTGGGTGGCTATGGCACCCTGCCCTCTTACAGGGAGTACCCTGTGCACTGCTTTGCTGCTCTTGCCTCCAGCCTGCAAGTTGTTTCCAGCTTAGTTTGCGCGTGAGCTGCAGCCAGCCACAGCCAGCCAGCCTTGTTTACACTGCCGTACCGGACGCCCTCCCAAACTTAGATTTCACCCCCAGGAATGTACGTCCTGTCCTGCCCATCTGTCTCCCAATCAGACAACACAAGACTAATCTGCAGCCAGGGAGATTTAGGTGAGATATTAGGGAAACCTTTCGAACTCTAAGGACAGTTGAGTATTGGAATAAATTTCCAAAGGAGACCAGTCTTCTTTCATATGGCTACAGAGGACAAAAGGCACCAGCTTGTGACAGATACACTGAAGCAGAGTGCTACTGCAGGAATAAACTATGGGAATTGGATAAACTAAAGTCAAAGAAAATGCAGTAGCAGACACACAGTTTAGGCAAGAGAGTTCTGAGCGGACACATAGGCTGTGTATGCACTAGCAAATTAGTTCGAATTACGGAGCCTTAATTCAAACCAATTTCAATCCTGTCTCCGCTAGGCTTTGCCTAATTCAAACTAAAAAAACATTTCAGTTTGAACTAAACAAAGCTTAGTTCGAACTAGTTAGTTCATCTGGTTAGTTTGAACTAACTGCTTAGTTTGTACTAATTGTTATATTTAGTTCAAACTAGTGAAACGTAGACATGCTAGTTCAAACTAAGTGTGCTTTTTAGTTTGAGCTAACTTTTAGTCTGAACTAAGAACACTAAAAAAAACCCATGCTTAGGTTGAACTAATTTTTGAGCTACTTAGTTTAGACTAACCAAGTCTGAATTAAGATTTTAGGTGTAGACATACCCACCTGGATTAGCCTGTAGTAGAGTCAACAGTGTCTGTGCAAAGGGTGAAGTGTGACCCAGGACCCTCAGTGGGCACAAAGGCGCATGCCAGTTTACAGGGGTAAACCCTAGAGTCACTTTACCAAAAGGTGGCTTGAGGTCTCTGCCCAGAGCCAAAAGCCCACAGTGCCTTGTCATTGTGCCCAAAGGTACGGACACAGACCATTTAGAAGTTCCAAAGGGTAACAGTGTTAATCTAGTTCAGCAAAACAAACAAGGAGCCCTGTGGCACTTTTAAAGACTGACAAATTTATTTATTGCATGATCTTTCATGGGAGAAAAATCCCACTTTGTCAGATGCTTTGAAGACAGAACTTGCAGAATGGGAGGAAAATAAATGCAGGGAGGTGTAAGTCATAGGATCTGTTACAGTGTGACCTAATCCTATGACTTACACTTCCCTGCATTTATTTTATTCCCATTCTGTAAGTTCCCCCATCTTCAAAGCATCTGACAAAGTTAGATTTTTTCCCACACAAACTGATGCGATAAATAAATTTGTTAGTCTTTTAGTGCACAGGCTCCTTGGTTATTTTACTGTTTACGGAATCATGGATCTGAACTGGAAATTCTGTTTGTAAGCTGCGGGAGTTAAGACGGGTCACCAGAAAGGAAAGAATATACTCTAGTCAGGCAGGAGGGAAGTGGCACATCTCTTTCTTTCTCCAGCTGCTCATGTGGGTACTGTGTATTTGTCTGCTTCACAGCAGAGACTGAGCTGAATGCTAATCGAGGCTTTGTGAAATCGACAAGAAAGAGGCATGCAGGGAAAAAAAGCAAAACAACCAGCAGGGCAGTCACCTGTTTGTCAGTAAGGACAATGGAGCTTTAGGGTATATTGGGGCAGGGAGAAGTTACCCCGTTTCTTCACTGAGGAGATGAAGGGAATGAGTGGCTTCCTTCCTGAAAAAAGATGCACAACTCAGCCCTGTTGCAAAACACTGAGAGGATTTTAGGGGAAGCCTTAATTCAATTCCTGCTGTTTTAGAATGTGGGTGATGCTTTTATTTTATAAGTAACCACGTATTTCCCATATTGTTGTTTGCTCCCATTTGTTCAATAAACTTTGCCTCTTTTCACCCTGATCATGCCTCGGGGCTGTGTGTGAAGTGGTGCAGTGATGTCAGGTGGACTTGTTAATGAAATGGGATGTGCTATTGCTTCAGGATCAGTGGGTCTTGCAAGGGTCTGGGGTGGAGGACTGGGGGCTTACATTGCCCACAACTGAGGAGGCAGGGTCAGAGAACTAACCCCGTAGCAGGCACAGTCATGGCATCACTACACCGGTGAAGGTTGTGCTACGGTCTGGTGGTCCCCTTTCAAAAAGGATGTTGAAAAATTGGAGAAGGTTCAGAAAAGAGTCATGAAAAGGCTTTGAGCTCTTGACAATGCGTTTATATTAAGAGATGACAGAAACTCATTTTCATTAGTTTACTCAAAGTAGGGTACTTGATAGTCTACAAGGACCTACATGGGGAAGAGGTTTCTGCCTGCAGACGGTTCTTTTAGCTAGCAGATAAAGGTGGAACTTTAAGGCAGACACATTCAAACTAGGAATAAGACGCATTGTTTTCCTGGGGAGGGTAATTAACCATTGGAACAAGTGAGCTAGGGCTGCACTGACTCACATTTGGATATCGTCTAAAAGATATGTACTTGCTCAATCAGAAGTTCTGGGCTTGATGCCTAAATGACTACATGAGGTTGTGTTATACAGGAAGTCAGACTGGATCATTATAATGGTCCCTTCTGGTCTTAATATCTATGGGTATGTCTACACTAGAGGCTCTGTTAAGTTGACTTAAGAAGGTCAACTTTAAGTTTACCCAAAGTTGACCTTGTTAGGTTGACTTAGAGACTCCACACTGAAAACTCCTGTTGACTGCCTGCGTCTACACTGGCAGGGGCTAGGTCGATGGAGGAGTGGTGCATTGTGGGTAGTTGTCTCACCTTGCATCAGAGCAGTGCAACTTCTGGGAACTCTGGGACGGGGCTTGGAGGCCACTTAGATTGATCTAAGGGCTTTCCCCATCTACTTTGGCTTAAGTTGACTTAACAAGGTTGACTGAAGCATTAAGTTAACTTTAAGAGGTCATGTTACTAAGTCAACTAAAGGAAGCACTTATGTCAACTTAATGAAAGCCCAATGTGGCTGCGGAAGTCTGGAGGTTGACTTAACCTTCCTAAAGTCGACCTAAGGCTCTAGTGTAGACGTACCTTTTGTCTCTATGAGGTTGGGACTGGGGTGGGAGTCCACTCGCTTGTGGTATTTACAACTTCTGCAGTCTAAATGAAGCTCCAGATAGAGCTGTCTGATTGCTAACATTTAGGCCATGTGACTCCACTACTCAGTAAATGAAAGAAGGTCGTCTCTCCCCAGAGCCCCCCAAGGTGGTTTGTGCCACGCCTGGAGTTTGCTCATGGATTTAATTTCCATAACCACATCTGGATATAAATACATATTGCTGAGAACGAACCAGCTAGTGTGTGACAGAGAGCAGTGCTCTCTAACGGATGGCATCAGAACTGCACAGTGGTGTGTGGTGAGCCCTAATACATGAACCGCAATGGGGGATTTGGCTGCAGCTCAAATGGGAGGGGGCTGTGTTTTTGGAGCAGGAAGATCTCAGGTCTATCCTGAGTAGTGACGGCATGAGCACAGACTGTACAGCACGCTGCAGTGAGATCCTTCACCTTCCTGAAGGAAACCAGAAAAGGTTCAGCAATCGGGAACCAGGATGAGATGGGGACTTGTGAATGGGGCCCAGGAAGCAGTGTGGGGAACACTTATCACTGGGTCTCTTGTCCCAGTGAAGGAGGAGGCTCTCTTTGCACAGGGTATCTGAACACCAGAAAAGTGTTAACACATTGTAGGGAGCTCAAACAAGTGCAACTACCTTACAGAGTATCTGAGGGACCCTGAGTTGTGTGGGGAGGCTGAGAGCACTAACTCTGCCCAGGCTGGCTAAGGGAGAGCCAAGGGGCAGCATGAGAGCAGGGACAGGAATCCGGATGATTAAGGAGGAGGGAGCTCAAAGCCAGGAAAGGGAAATGTAGGCCACGGGCCTGGAAAGACTCCCTGGCAAGGGCAGGTGATGGTGATGCCTGGCCCAGGAGGGAGTGGGGCGCTGAGCTGGGGTGGGGAGAAAGAGTGCTGGTGAGTGGGGAGAGGAAACTGGCCAGCCAGGGGATGGGTGGGAAGCCCACTGCTAAGCTGTATGAAGCCCCGGGGGACAGACTGTAGCTGAGGGGGCAGTGATTTGCGGTGGAGATTCCTGGACCCCCAAATAACCTGTGGGCTCAAGGGGAAACATTAGGGCACAGAGCATTCCAGATGAGACCCTTTCATCTCACTCCCTGGCAGGTAAAAAGCCCTGGGTAAGGAGCCAGCCAAGTTGGAGGTTCACGTGAGAACTGTTGTCTAGTGGCCCCAGGAGATGTGTCAGGGCTGAGGGGCTAGGTCCCCCAACCACTGGTCGATCTTCTCCACTGGCGATTAGCTCTTTGGCACAGGAGTGGGGTGGGACACAGTGAGACAATACCACCCAACACCGTTGTGAATGACGCTGTCCCCCAGGAGTGAAAGTGAGAAGGTGAGGGGGCTCCACGGTGCTGGGTCTACTGCAAGTGAGCCAGGTCTGTCAGAGGCACTGCTACAAACCTGATCTCACCTCATCCCCTTTCCACACCCCCTCTGGTATTCAGCATCCCCCTACGGCCTGTTCTGGTTCCACCATCCACAGTGAGAGCCACAGCCCCACGCTCTCTGGGGCTTCCTGGGCCTGAGCACCTGGGGCTGTCTTGCCAAAGGTGACTGGACAGAGTGTTAATGGAGCAAATGTTTTCGACTGCACAATTCTTGCCTAGCCCGTCCCCCTCGCTAACCACCCGCGGCCCGCCGCGCCACTGAACACGCTCGCTTAGTCCACCACATCCACAATGAGGGGAGCCAGGTAGTCCGAGTGACGGATCCCAAAGGTCTGGCCACGCTGCTGGACATACTGCAAGGAGAGGGAGCAGAAGACACAGAGAGATGAGCTTCCTACCATAACAGAAAGCTGTAACACTGCAGAGATCCCGGCTTCTGCATTACATGCCCCCCCATTAGACCTCAGCTGTGCCCCCACAATTCTGAAAGAGGCCTTCCCTTCCTCCACTGCACGTGCGCGCACACACATGCACACACACACACATGCCCACGCACGCACACACCCTGCCCCAGTCACTGCCCACACACACACACACACACACACACACACACACCCATGCAGCACAGCAGCCCCACAACCCTCCCCACACACATTCTGCACAGCTCTGCATGACAACACCCATCCCCTGGTGGCTCCCTCCTCACCTTCTCCGGACTGTGCGCCCCAGGCCCGGGTTTCTGCGTGTTGTCCCCAGGAAGCATGTTGCGGGCGAGTATGCTGTACTGGGGGGCCCGAGTCTTGTAAATGCTGGGGTCCACCACGCGATAGTTACAGGGCCCTGGCGTCTGCACACAAGGAAAGCGGAGCTCGGTCACCTCCAGGCCACCCCAAGGGTGCCCCTAAAGCAGGCCAAGCTGCCATCCTGTTGCTGTTCCTCACCTTCCTTCCCAGGTTTGATCTGCAAGCTCCTTCTTTCAGCCCCTTCCACCTGAGCCCCCC
>VOCP01028766.1:0-34918 GCA_007922195.1 Podocnemis expansa
CAGACACGGCTCATCCCAAACTCGTCCTGTCTGAGGATCGGAAACGTTTGAGACTCGGAGACACACGCCAGGATCTGTCCGACACCCCTGAGAGATTTGATTATTGTGTTTTTGTGCTGGGTGCTCAGAGGTTCACAGGTGGGAAGGGTTACTGGGAAGTGGAGGTGGGGGACAAGATTCAGTGGGTTCTGGGGGTTTTCAAGGAATCTGTGAGCAGGAAGGGGAAGGTCATATTTACACCTGAGAATGGATACTGGACAGTGTGGCTGAGGGATGGGGAATACAAGGCCCTCACCTCTGTCCCCACTCTCCTCACCGTGAGTGTCAGGCCCAGCCAGGTGGGGATTTTCCTGGACTATGACGCAGGCGAGGTCTCATTTTACAATGTGACAGACAGGTCCCTGCTCTTCACTTTTACTGACACCTTCTCTGGGACCCTCTGCCCTTTTTTCAGTCCCGATCGCAACTATGGAGGTAAAAACCCAGGTCCTCTGATCATCTGCCCAATCCCAGGACAGGCCAGAGTAAATCTCTAAGCAGGTCTGCAGTCAAGGGCGTTGCTAGATCCACAGGCTTGTGCCGTCTATGTCTCTCCTCTGGCCCTGCACTGAGTCAGCAGGGGGGCTGCTGGCTGGCAGCGGCTAGAGCTGGATTGGGGTCTGGGCCCAACCTGTGTTTTAGGGCTCTACTTTGCTGGTGCTGTGCACAACCTGGTCTGAAAATGTGCTAAGTCTCAGTTTGTTTGGAGAAGTTACTAAAATAACTTGTGTACATCAGTTCAAATGCCCAACACCCAGCTTGTCCGCTATGCTGAGATCAGGGCCTTCCTTTGACTCAGCTCTACTCAGTCGCCGAGGTGGCATTCAGAGATGGTACTTCCTGATCGGCTGAGCAGTTGTCATACAACTGAGCAGTCGATCAGGAATTTCATGCTGATGGTAGAAATTTCCAGAAGGTTAGCCGTGTTCTTCTGTGTACAGCAAAAACAACAAGAGTCCTGTGGCACCTTACAGACTAACAGATTTTTTCGGGCATAAGCTTTTCGACTTCATCAAAGGATGGCTCAGCTGCCCTGACCTGCCCACTATGCCTGACAGAGACTGTCCCTCCCAGCTTTGACCAGCCCCCAGGCCTGTTCCCACGGGAGGGTCTAAAGCAGGGCTGTAACTAGAGACGACAGCACCTAGGGCAAACAGCCCCAAAGGCGCCCCTCCATACACACCTGGGTCCCAATCCGGGGCCCATCCATCCCCCGCCTCCAGTGGCCAGAGTGCCAGGGGGGAGCCCCTTTCCCTGCTATGGCCAGTGCCAGGCTGGGAGTGCCTTCTCCTGCCATGGCCAGTGCTGGGTAGGGTTTCCCTTTCCCTGCAGCAGTGTAGAGCTGAATAGGGGTTCCCTACCCTGCCATGGCTGGAGCTGGGCAGGGAGCCCCTTCCCTGGCTCCCTGAGGAATGTGCCTTTAAGGCACGTTCCTCTTTGGACCAGCAAAGGGTCTGGCACCCTTTCAAATTAGTGCCCGGTGCCTTGCCCCTTTCGCCCCGCCATAGTTATGGCCCAGCTGAGGAGCCACTGAAAGCAGTGTCACTCTCTGCGTTGCCTCCACACAGCGCTCTGCCACTAAGAGCAGCCCCACTCTCAGGGTGCTGTATGGAGGCACCACTGACAGCAGCACCTCCACACAGCCCCCTGCACTGCTCTCAGGGTGAAAGGAGGCACCAGTGGCTTTGTCTACATCTGACATTTTAGTCTGGATGTGCTAGTCTGAACTAACGAAGCCTGAGGTTAGTCTAAACTAGCCTTAGGCTAGTATGAACTAACTATGGCTTTTTAGTTCGAACTAGCCACGTGTTCTAGTTTGAACTAAAATTTTAGATCAAACTAGAACACGTGGCTAGTTCGAACTTTTTAAGTTCGAACTAACCATTAGTTCTTTCTAAGTTCAAACTAACCATTAGTTCAGATCTTGCCCATGCTTAGTCTGAACTAAAGTTTCAAACTAAGGTGGCAAGTCCGAAGTAACCCTTAGTACTTATTAGTTCGGACTAAGCTTTGCCTAGTGTAGCCAAGGGCTAAATTAGGCCAGACTAATTGGACAGTGTGGACACAGCCATTGAGCGCAGCACTTCTCAGCCCTTGGCCAGCAGCAAAAGCAGCACTTTTGGTGGTGTCCTGTGCCACCCCAAACTGTCTGGTGTAGCACTCGTGGCACACATGCCAGAGGTTGCCTACCCCTGTAGTACCTCATCATCTTTAAACAAAGATAAACATAGAGCTCTAAAATTGAAAGTGAGTGGCATTTGTGCTGTAATGTACTTCTGGTCACTAATGTAAGTGATTTACCCATAAGTGTTACAGACATTTCTTCCTGTAATGATAAATAACAAATCCCACCAAGTATTGCTGCTTTTCAATGTTCTTCAAGTTTTACTTTGTTATGTGGAATCTTAGAATGTGACTAGCATCTAGAAATCACCATTTTAGCTCGTAATTTAATTTCTGGAACGCAATACTAATCGTTTTAAATCATTAAAAACAAACAAACCAGCTGATTTATAAATAAGGGCTCATTGTTTCATTGAGTTGTAAGTCTTACCTTTTGGTGGTCTTTAAGTGTCTCATTTTCCTGGGAATCTCACATATCTTCAGTAACAGAGATAAGCTTTGAGTTGAAGACCAGATTTGGACCCATTAACATAATACAGTATCCAACAGTTAATGCAACATGACCAGTAATTGATGTAGCTCACTCCAAGCTGAAAGTACTAGCAATTCACAGGCCAACTTCCCTGAGCCAAAATATTTAGGAAAGCTGTTTAAAATTTAGCAAAATAGAAAGATTTAAAACATTAGAGATATGCACTGTTTGCAGATAATGGGTACTTGCATACACTTGTCTGAGCCAGAAGAAGGTAATCTAATTTCTGACAGAACTGTAGAAACTACTGACACCCGATTTCTGAATCTGAAGTTTTGCACCAACATGTAAACCAGTCTCTCTTTCCTTACAACCATACACAGTTATTTGCTTCCACCCAGATCATAACGATTACCTTTTCTAACCCTCCCAGCGGAGAGGATCAGGCTGTGTCCACACTACAGCAACACTACCATGGCATGGCAGCTGCAGGACTGCAAACAACTGGTACAGCAATACAAGGGGTTTTCTTCCATCACGGTAATTATCTCCCCAGTCCAGCAGTATCTACACTGAGGTTTAGGTCAATTTAAACTACCTCTCTCTCACCTCTGCAGGATTTCGCTAGTTGACCTAAAGTTTACGTGTAACCCAGTCTAAGATTGCTTCTCGTATTAATCATCATCCACTGTTGTATGCCTCTGCCCCCAATTCGCATTGGTAACTAGAGACCTTATTCTCTGCCAGTCGAGATAAAGATAGCCTTGCAGAGAAAAAACAAAGTGGATATCACTGTCAACTCAGTACTAAGCCAGATAAAAGGGCTTCACAGAAGGTTCAGGGAAGAGTTGGGGGAGGCACTTCTGGGCTGTGGAGGGCAGGGGTGTGTGGGTTGGCTGGGGGTGACGTGAGGGGTGGATGCTGGGGCAGGTAGGGCCCTACAGCAGCGGAAAGGGGAGAGCCCAGCTGACAAGAGGAAGATCCTGGATGGGTAGGAGAAAGGGATGGGGAGGGGGAAAACAGGTTGAAGGAGGAAGAGCTCCTGGCAGAAATGAGAGGTGTTGGGGGGGAGCCCTGTGAGTGTGATGGGGCCAGTGAGTGAGGGGAATGTCTTGTCCCGGCATTTCCTGGCCTGGGGAGTCTCTGCCTATGGAGGGGAGGGGAATGGCCACAGGGGGCAGCGTTGGAGCAGGGGTGAGACCTTTGGGGCTCGCTGTATGGGCCAATCTCTGCCACAGCCTCAGCCTGTAGGGGGTTGAGGTGGACCCTGCATGCTGGGGGAAGGGTGGGGAGTGGGGAGACCGGGGGAAGAGGTTCAGTAGTTGGGGCAGAGGAAGGGCAGTATGAGTTAGTGGCCAGGCTGAGTGAATGGCACCCATTCATGGGAAGGAGGCTGGACAGCTTTCCCCTCCCTATGTGTTTCCCCATCCCAGTGCAATGTGACAAAGGAATCCTGGCACGGGGTGATCCTGTTAGGAAATCTGGACAGACAGCTTGTGTCTGCTGATGCCCCATCGAGATATGTTGCCCTTTCCGTTATCCCCGTTAGGGATAGCAGGTGGTGATGGAAGAGATCAGTCTCCTGTCAGAATTTCTACCCCTGTGAAATCTCAGTGTAAAATCCAGAGAGAAGAAAAGAGAGCTGATTCTACATTAGAAAATGTTATTGTTGTAACCAGGTGTCTATCTGTTAATTCACATTTCAACAACATGCTACTAGGCAGATTTGGGATTAAATGGGATTAACATTTATTCTTTATTTTCACTCACACGTACATTAAAATGTAACTTCTCCAGTGTCATTTGTGTTTCAACAGGGTCATTACAAGAAACACAAAATATTTATCCTAAAAAAGCAATCATAGTCCTGTCAGAAGGGGTGGTTGAATTCCACATGCATTATAATGACCATGTGTTATAAACATCCTGGCAGGACGCGTTGTGTCACTTCTCGCTCTCCAGCTCTGTATTGGCTTGACCAGTTCCTGCTGGCAGGTGTCATGTCTGCACTTGACTTCTGCAGGATTCGCACTGCATCATTGAAAAGTAATAAGGTGAAAATATGATGCCTGAGAACTAACTGCAAAAAACTCAAACAGGATTATAAAATAATAAATAAAATACGATTATACAACTCGCCGCCCCTAGGGCAGAACAGCTGGCCAAAGAAGGGGCAGGAGAGCAGAACCCGGCCTCTGGGCTAGCCTACTCTGCCCCTGGGCTGGCTGTTCCCCATCTTGGGTGCAGAGTGAGCTGGCGCACAATGGAGGCCGGTTTCCGTGCCCCCGCCCCTGGGGAGTGCAAAAGCAAAAGCCAACTCAGAGTGAATGAAAATAAAGTGAACTTAGAGAATGGAATGAAAATAAATGCAAGCTGGTGTAAACATAAGATCAGGTCATACAGTAACAGCAAATCAGAGCAGTTGTTAGGTTCAAACCATGGGAATCCTGAAGTCAAATTAACTTTTGTAATGGGAAGAGAACCCATAGTCTCGATTCAATCCTGCTTTCACAGAACTGAGTTTGCATATTAATTCGAGTTCAGCTGTTTCTCTTTGAAGTCTTGATGTCCCAGTCACATCTCTGATGACGGTCGTTAACAGATCATTTATCGAGTGATTAGAAAGATGGAAGTGCTCAACAACTGTTCTTTTTGTTTTGTGAAATCTGATATCAGCTCTATGTTCATTTATTCTTTTGCACAGGGATCGTCCTGTTTGTCCAATGTCTAAGGTGTTGGGGCATTTCTGGCGTGTGATGGCATAGATCACATTAGTAGATGAGCAGGTAAATGAGCCTTTGATGGAGTAGCAGGCTTGATTAGGACCTATAATGGTATCTATTCCTACTGGGGATTGGGTGCTCAAGGGGAAAAACCACATCAGATTGCTCCCAGCCCTGGCTGATGCCTGTTTGGCAGAAGTTGTGTCCACACTCAATAGACACTAGATCTGTGAAATACTCCAGGGACAGGGGGCAAGTCACTTCATCCTGGAAGCTCCCAGCCAGCTCCCCGGCAGCAGCCATGGCTCCTCTGCCCAGGAAACAACCAGCCCAGAGTTAGTTTCACTTTCCCTGCCCTGAGCTCAGAGACTCTGGCATGGCTGGTGCTGGCTGGGGCGTTTCCCTGCTGCTGCTCCCAGCAGCCCACTGCTGAGCTGTAGTGACTTTCCCTGGTCCTCAGGCAGCCGGTGGGATGGGAGACAGAGACAGGGTGACGGGACTTGCTGTGGAGGGCTTTGGTTTTTCATACATTCTTATTGCTTTTTTAAATAGATACAGATCCAGAACAGCTAGTTTAGCCAATGTGTTTCAGATTTATTCAGCTTCCAGTTAACATCCAGTGGGTCTTAAATGACCTGTTTAGCTTATCATTTTATTTTTTTAGCAAAAAATGAAATTCCCCAATTCAGCTCTCTGAGTACAGGAGCGCTCCCAGAGCCATGGGTTAAGTTACCACCTGCTCAGTCAACATTTGCCAGATCTGGCACCTGTTTTGCATAGTTAGCAGCAAGTGGTGCAATAGATTCTCCACAGGATTTCCTGCTGAATTCATTTTAAATTGAGACCCAAGGTGCAGTACAGAGCAGTATCTAAAATGTGTTTCTATTGGCTAACAGAATAAATGGCCTCACTCCTCTTCCCATTTCTTTTTTAAGGAATCTTGCCTTGACAATCTGGGTGTCACTTGAAGAGGTGAAAGCAGTTGAGCTGGGTCAGGACAGCCCAGGCAATGGGGAAGGCGGATGGAGATGAGATGAGTAAGTTATGTTGGTAGGATCAGGGCTGGCTCAAGGGACTGTAGCGCCCCAAGCCAAATTTTGATTTGGCGCCCCACCCCATCTCTATAATGGAGATTGAAAATGGTTTTCCAAAGTGCATAAATCTCCGGCGTCTGCCTGCAAAGGGATTTAAAGTGCACTTTGCCTACATGACTTAAGCTGCAGGTTGACTGAGCTGCTAGGAAAGAGTTGAAGAGGCGCCCCTAAGAACAGTCACCTGAAGCCACATCTGTCTCTTGCCTGATAGTAGACCCAGCCCTGGGTAGGATCATACGTGTAACGGGACTCGGAGCCCCTCACTGAAACTTAGTGGATCTGTTTGATTGGCATCTCTTAGGAAAGCAGGACCCTGAAATGGACAGTCCTTAGGGCCAGGGGGGAGAAGACAATGTTTCATGACAGCCTGATTGGTGGCGAAGACAGGAAAATGAGGGAGTCAGGAGGTTGCCCCCAACCCCATAGGAGCTGGAACCACCAGCCCAGCTGTCTGGAAAGGCAGAGAGCGAGGTCGGAGCAGAGGAGGAAACAGCCAGCAGTGGCAGACCAGAGAGGCAAGGCCAAGGAGCTGAGCAGAGCCAAGCCACAGCAACGGGACAGAGGAGCAGCCAGAGAGCCGAGCTGAACAGAGCCGAGCTTCCGCTGGGGCTGGAGCTGTCTAGAGCTGGGTGCTGTGGGCAGCTGGGACAGCGGAGGGGGACCCTGGGCAGGGAGATCCCACCAGCCCAGAGGCTGCTCAAGCCAGCCTCAGAGTGAGATGGTGACCCCAACAAGGGCCAATACTGGAGGGAAGGGCCCTGCCCCATAGAAAATGGGGACGTGTGGCCACTGTGAGGCAGCATCTGACTCCCTGGAGCACAGCCAGGCTTGGGGAGGGGGCCTGTGATGTAGAAACAGACTGTGACCATCCCTCAGACCTATGCCAGGAGGTGGTCTTGGATGTTTGCCTTTCACATCTTTGATTTATTTTATTTGATTTTTGATCTGTTTTTAATTGCATTTCTTTAAATTGAATGCAGTGACTGATGAGCTGGGGATGTGGCCACTGCAGTCAGCACCCTGGAGTGGGGACACCCTCGTCCCTGGCCTGAGTGACCATGAGAAGATTTGGGGGTGAAGCCCTCAGGATTTCTAGGGTTAGTTGTGTGGGAATTACAGGGACTTCAGCACACAGAGGAGTGGGAAGGGAGCCCTGGAAGTTAAGCCAGTTTCTGGATAAAGAAAACACAGCTCAATAGTGAGAGCATTTTGCTAGTTATCTTCACTACAGTGCTGTAGAAGCCAGGGAAGTTCCCCACGATAACAGGTGCACTCCTCCATTGACTGATATGTTTCTATCTCTCTTCTCCTTCAATAGTTTCTTCTGTTTTGCTAGGCTTAATTTTTTAGTGACTGCTATTGGGAGTGACTGTTTGAGCTACTCATACCACTCACACAACTGCTAGATCCAGCACTTTTTATTCACAGAATAAAGTCTCTGAACTCCGCCTTATATAGAGATTTTGACCTTTTCTGATTGGTTGCTCTTTCAATCCTCCCTATTATCTTATACTGTCCACTAATTTAAAGCTCTTCTGATTAATTGACTTATGGACCAATCACAGCCACTGAACATGAGCTGAACATGTGTGAGAACCTGCTCTTACTCCTTGACTGACCTTTATATCATCCCCAAGTCCTGGCTTGCTGTTAGTCCCATTATTTTAAGTTCCAAAGGGGCAGGTGTGTTCATCTAGTTCAGTAAAACAAACAAGAAATCTTGTGGCACTTAAAGTAGCTGACAAAGTGGGAGATGTCTCTCAGGGAAGCTGGTGCAATGAATGAATTTGGTAGTCTTTAAGTGCTAAAGGACTCCTCCCCCAGTATTTTAAGAACGCCATTGTGATGTTTACAGGTATAAGTCCTACAAGCACCATCTTGGTTTTGCCTATTGCACCCAACAGCTATTCAGGTTTATACATTTCACTTGAACGAAATCAAATCTAAACAAGAAACCAAGCAGCATTTTTAAAGACTAACAAATCTTCTTTATCACATGATCTGGCCTGTTGGAAAAAATCCTACCCTCAGATGTTTGAAAATGAAAATCTAAATAATGACAGAAAATCAATTTAAAAAATGAAAATCATATTATCATGCTAGATTGTCTGTGGGTTAGGTTTACTGATCAGTCTTCCTTCTAAAGAGATTCTGACCTTTTCTGATTGGTTGCTCTTTCAAGCCTGTCTATTAGCATAGTGAGTCTGCCAAGCTTAAACTCTTCTGATTGGTTGATTTAATGAACCAGTCAGAGCCACTGATGAGGAGCTGGACCTGTTTGAGAACTTGCACTGATGTGACTGACTCCCTCACCCTTCAGGAGTGGTCCTTACATCAGGGGGGCCTGCCTCCTTGAAGTTGGTCACCTTAGTGCCAGGCCCCCCTCTTGTTCAGTTACCCTCCCCACATTAAAATACTACCTAAGAACAAACATAATGAACTTTATTAACTACTAAGCTGATAAACCTTATCCTAAGAAAATCAAAATAAATTTAACAGAACAGTCTCTACAGAAACATTGTGGGAAAGAAATTCAAGAGTCCCAAAGTTTAGGTGAAGTCAGGGTCATCCCTTGGGGGGAGTGGAGCCCAGAGACAATAGGCCTAAGCGGAGCCCTGTCCCCTCCTCATTCTGGAGGGGAGCGTGGCCAACCGTCCTGCCCCGTAACCCTAGCAGGGGCCAGCTCCCTGCCCGCAGGTGGCCTCCGATTCCTGGCTGGGAACAGAAGCTGCTCACCGGTGGGGAGCTGGCCCCAGCTGTGGCTGAGAGTTGGCTCCAGCCGAGGCCGTCTCCCTGGCTGGGACCCCAGACTGCTCCCACCACTGCCCTAACCGGTGACCTGAGGCCACCGCTGAGAGCCAGCCCCAACCAAGACACTGGAGACCTGACCACATGAGGCCATGTGTGGGGCAGGCTGCAGGGCCCCATGTACCTGCCCTGCCCCTGGACCTGTCAGCTTTGCAATGGGGGTGGGGAGGGACAGCAAAGCCCTCCCACTCTGCCCCGCTGTGCCCCACCCTGCTGCCTTCAGCTCCTTGCCAGAGGCAGTGGGGAGAAGGGCAAAGTGCAGCACTGGTGGAGAGCCATGGCATGGGGACAGCGTGGGGCTCACTTAACTGTGGGGTCTGGGACAGTCACCCTGTTCGCTCCCTCCACAAGGATGGCCCTAGGTGGAGTTCACCAATTTGTCAGTTGCAATGTTCCCTCTCATTTTTCATAGGCTGTGTGTGCAAAAAAATTGCTTTGCGTGTGCAAAAAATTGCTTTGCGTATGCTAATATTTGCAGTGTTGAATTTCTTCATGCACACTTTATTTTGTTGTGTGCACAGGTTTCACAATTTGTGTGCACACACACGCAGAGATTAGAGGAAACAGTGGTCTGTTGCAATCTCTATTCAAGTCCAAAGGCTTGAGTTGCAAGAAGCAGCAATCCTCTTCTTTGGTGGCAGGGATCTGAGGTAGGGATCAGTCAGATATGCGAAACTCTGCTGCAAAATGCTCCACAGCAGGGAGAAAACATCTTGCTGTCCACTGCTGGCTCAACTTCTCCTACTACACACACAGCACATGGACATGTCTCATTGCAGTTCTATTTGGCTGCTGCTCTCATGGAGTCGGACCACAGCACAACAGAAATCCTAGTGGAGCATGCTCAGTGCAAGCCCCCACTTTATATCCATAAGCTTCTGGATCTGAGCTGCTCAACCTGTCCAGCAACATAACCCAACCTCAAGAGATCTCTAAAAGAGACAGCTCCTTTAGTTAGGCAAATGGGTTACATGTTTTGCTGGAGTTGTGTTATTTTCTCAGTTGAAGAAATTGTGGGTGATGCTGTGTGCAGGGAAATTATTCCTATCATCATGGTACACAGAGAGCAGGAAAAGCACATTGCGGGGTAGCTTTTACACCCTCTCCCTGGCTCACCTCACACCATCCCTGCCAGAGTCCGGGGCTGGGCCCTTCCCTGCAGCCCTGGGGGGTGTGGTGTTTCTTTACAAGGAAGTTGCTGTCTTTGTGACAGTCACCTAGTGACTCAGAAAACCCTTACTTTTAGTATTGTACTTTCGATTATATTTGGGAAGGGTGGGGAAGCAGCAGGTGTGGGCAAGGTGTTGGCCCAGATAACCAAGTTACCGATGCAGCAAATTGTCTCAGACCCTGTGGCTTCGTGACTCCCTTGCCGGAGCGGGTGCAGCAGCCTCAGTAAGTGAAATGGGGACTAAGGGGCCAGCTCTCCATGGCAAAAGAGATGTTGAGGGCCACTGCAAGAGACAGACCCGGCTTCAAAGAAAGCCTCTTTTCAGGACCCAGCAGGCAGGGCTGTAGCGTACCATGGGTCTCTGGTGCCCAGGGGCACATTATTTATGTGTGCAACCTCCCACCCCCACATTGCCAGAAGCACCCCACGGGGGGCAAAGGTCTATGGGCCATTTACCACTCGCTCTGTGGATCTGGTTTTTGCTTCTGTCCCATTTTGGCAGCAGTACCCCATGGGGAAGGGTATCTGAGGGTCGTTTCCTGCTTTCCCCACCCTGCCCTCTCTGTGGGGCTGGCAGGTGTGGCTGATGGGGGAGTGATAGAGGCAGATAGCGTTGGGACCTTTGGGGGTGGGCATGAGAGGCTCTGGTCCCCATGGCTCCATCCCTGCATCCCGTGTGGGGAGTGGAGAGGCATGGAAGAAGTTTGCTTCCCCCCACAATTTCTCTGTGGGCCTCCGTCCGACCTTAGGTGGGGGGTCGGCATGGGCTTGGGGCCCTGGCCACCTGGAACAGCCTGCAACAGTGTGGAGAGGCTCTGCAGAGGATGTGGCAGCCTCCTCACCCAAGGTCAAAAACTGTAGACATGGATTCCACCTCCCTCCTCTACCGTTCCCTCTAAGCTGTGCGCATGTGCACGCACACACAGGCCATGAAAACAGCGAACAGAAGAAAATAAAGTGCGCACAAAAAAAATTCAGTAGTGTTAATATTGGTGCTCACAGAGAAATTTTTTTGTGCACACAGCCTATGAATAATTAGAGGGAACACTGCCCTCCTCTTCAGTACTGCTGCCCCCACAATGAAGGAAAGTGGAGGAGGGTGGGGAAAATTCCCACAGATCCCCTTTCTACCCTATGGCTATCCTGACAGATGGATGGGGCACAGGGAAAATTGCCCTGTTTGTGCCCCTGCGCCTTGGCATGAGGACCACTGGCCAGGGGGTTTGGCAGCAAAAGGTCTGACAAACTGCTCACCCCCTCCAACGAAGGCCCTGTCTTCTCCCAGGGGATGCTACTTCTGCTGCCACAGACAGGAGAGAGTGGGGGGGCAGCAGGAAATGGTCTGCTGAACCCCTTGCCCCACAGGGGAAGCCAGGTGCATGGGGATCCCTTCCCATGCTTTCTGGTCAGCACGAGGGAAGCCAGGCGCGTGGGATCCTATCTCCCCCATGCCTGGCTGAGCCAGAAGGCTTCAGCCAATCTGGGGGGGATGTCTTTTACCCCACTGGCCTGTAGGAGCTCACAGCCAGTAGGGGCTTTTTTTTACCCTGTCACAGGCTCTCCTGGGGAGAGCCAGGCAGGATATTCGGTGGCAATATAGCCCTGCCAGGGGGCCATGCTGCCCTACCTCCCAGGGTGCCCCTCTCCTAAAGTGCTGTCCCTGGACATGCTAGTTCGATTTGTTTTTTCGTGGGGACCTGTTAAATTGATTTAAGTTAAATCAATTTAATGATTGTTATATCAATTTAACTTAAATCGCATCAAGTTAAATCGATTTTACTCCCTGTGTGTGGACATAGCCAAAGAGAGTAATGTAGGTGTCCTGCTATAATAGCGGTGGCTGACTATCAGTGTATCTTTTGTAGTGCAGACAAGTCCTCACAGAACAAAAGCCAGTTTCTCTCTGTTCTTCCACGTGCCCACAGTTCGTTTCCAAGAAAATTCTCTCATTAATATGAGAAAATGGAAGGAAAATATGCCATTATACAATGTTTAAGTAGAGATATGACGGAGACTTCCCTCATTTAGCTCCAGGTCCCGAGTGCTCTGTAATTCCCTGGATTCCCTGTTGCCCTCTCCTTAAGGCTGGTGCCCTTTGGTCTCACTCAGAGACAATAGTGGAAGTGAACCAGTGGCCGTGCTGGGGGAGCTGCACCAGCCCAGTGGGTGTGGCAGGAGATATCACCCCATTTACAGAGGAAGTGTCTGACCTGCTGCAGTATGTGTTCACCTCATGGCCAGCTGACTCTGCAGGCCCGCAATTGCAGGGTCTGTGATGTTCCCCTCCAGCAATCTGGTCTGGTGCCTGCTGTGGCTCCATGAACACCCAGTCCTGGGTCCTGAATTACTCTGCTTTGCTAGATGGACACCCACATATGGGTCAGTCTGACCACCTTCCGGCGTATAATTGGTCCCAAGCAGTGGATTTGCACTCAGTAGCTATGCAGGAGACAGTATCCCAGTGAGCATCCCTAGACCCCAGATGCCACATTGTGAGCTTGCATCATACAGGGATCAGGACCCTTTCCAGATCATTGCAGGTTCATTTACTCCGGTTCATCAGTTTAACAATCAGGGGTGTTGCTGCCATGGGGCCCGCAGGGCTCATGCTCTGCATCTCCCTAGGCTGGGATTGCCCCAGCAGGGGTGAGGGATCAACATCCAACATCGGCTGGAGCTGGCTCCTGATACAGGTCTGGGCCATGAGCCACTGGCCGGCAGCGAGTGGAGCTGGATCAGGCCCTAGGGATGGATTTGGGAAGGGGATGGGGCCTGGAGCTGACCCCCCAAACTATTTTTTATGGCAGCAACGCCCCTGTTAACAATGAAACTGAAATGCAAACAGCTTGTGCTCCTTCACACTCTCTAAACTCCACACAGCTTTAAATAAAACGAACACTAGTTTATTGCTTAGGATGGTTCTAAGTGAGTATATAGCAAATGAGGGCACAATCAATTAACAATCAGTCAGGAGTAAACCACCATCAAATTAAAGATGAGATGCATTCTGAATTAAAATTTACTGCCGTAGTCTACTTTCTGTCTTACCTATATGGCTGGATTCTCGTGGTCTTGCAGCTTGGCCTTCCTGGCCATATGGATAGGTTCAATCCTTGCTTGAAGATGAAACCGTTGCAAGATGGAGATTCTCTGGCCAAAAGCCTCAAACAGTTCCAAGTCACTCTTTTTGAAAATCCCCATAACCCTCCCACCTAACTTTTCAGGGCTTAGGTCACACCCTTTGTTGAGAAAGGGCAAGAGATCTTTCTCTCTCCAGCCAAGGTGCTACAGATATTTAGCTGGTCTGTTATCATCTGTTATTTCGTCTGGCTGTCTGTTTGTATCCCTGTTTATGTGCTGGGAGACCGTTCTGCTTGTCTGCCTCCAGGTGAGCTCTGTGCAATATATGGGGGCATGTTTCATATAGGTAAACATATATCATGCTGCAGGAAACACAATCCTGAAACAGCAGTGCAATGTATGTTATGAGCATTCAGAAGGAAACTCCTTCCATGGCACATTTGGCATCAAATCACACAATTTCATTGGAAAGATGAACAGAAAAGTTACACAGAGCAGACCCTGGGAGGTGCATCCTGAGACACCTTCCTGCTGCAATGGGGTTACTAAAGTGTGTGCTCACCTGAGCACCAGGAATGCTCATTTGACTGATCCCTACCCAGAAAGTGCCAGTGCTGGGAAAGGCTCTGCTACCTTCCCTCTACCTGTCACCCCTAAGCTGGTTGCATAGAGCACAATGGATCGAAAGTTGAGAGAATCTGGGATTCACTAAGGGGGAGAGTCCATCTCTTGCGGTTTGAAGCTTCCTTTACTTGTAACAAAAACAAGGAGTCCTGTGGCACTTTTAAAGACTAACAAATTGATTTATCACCTGAGCTTTTGTGGAAGAAAATCCCACTTTGTCAGATGCTTTGAAGATGGGAGATCTTACAGAATGGGAGGAAAATAAATACAGGGAAATGTTAGTCATAGGTCCAGGTCAGACTGTAACAGCAAATCAAAGTGCTGCTAGGCTAGGGTTACAAAAAAATCTGCCCGTGGAGCAGAGGATACACTGCCCTCACATCCTCTCACCTTCATCCATTCATGGTCTGTTCCCTCTCCCCTCATTCCTCCTCATCCTTTCTCATTCAGTTCCACCTTTCTTTTTCTTCCCTCTGTTTCCTGGATCCTTCTCTTTCTTATTTCTCTCCTTCTTTGGCTGAGAACAGCTGATCCCTGCAGGTGGCCCCTTTGAGTCTACACACAATCCCACACCCTACAGATTGAAGGGTAGAGAGAAGACCAGACACTCACCTGCCTGCAATGGCCTCCCCAGCTACAGCAGCAGAAATACAAGATGAAGTTATTTGCACCATCTGCCTGGAGTACCTCACAGAGCCGGTGACGCTCCCATGTGGGCACAACTTCTGCCAAGGTTGCATCACCCAGTGCTGCGAGGCGTGGGAAAAGGGGAGAAGGCCAGAGCTGACCTGTCCTCAGTGCAGAGCGCCGTTCCGCAAAGGGGAGTTCAGACCCAACACGCAGCTGAACAACATAGTACAGAAGATCAAACAACTGGGGATAAAATCAAAAGTGGATCTGTGCGAGAGACACGAGGAACGCCTCAAACTCTTCTGTGAGGAAGAAGGAGAAGCCATTTGCTTGGTGTGTGAGAAATCCCGGGATCACAAGTCACACACTGTGGTTCCCATTGAGGAAGCTGCCCAGGATTACAAGGTAGGAAACTGACCTTCCTTAATTAAACCCCTTGAAAACCCCAGGTTCATCCTCATGTTTGTACAAGAAGAAACTTTCAAACATGGTTGCCTAAAGTTGGGCACCTACATGAAAGGGGTGGATCTTTCAGAGACAATGAGCATTGGGGATTGCGCGTAATGAAGAAAGATCTCTTCACTCCCCAGCAGCACAGGCCATGGTGGTGGTGGCACCACTCGCCCGCTCTCCCAGCGGTGCCACCAGAGTGGCACAGGCCAGATTAGATAATCAGGCAGGGGTCTGCAAAGATTTTTTTTTTGTTTGTTTGTTTGTTTGTTAAAAAGGCATCTCCTGCCTGAAAATGGTTCAGAACCACTGATCTAAACTTTTTTGCCCCAACACTGTAAGTTCCAAGGCCTAATACAGAGAACAGGCTGACGCTGATGGCTCCTTTTGTCCCCAAACAGTCTGAGTCCTGACACATCCCTGCATCTCAGTGCACAGAGGCCCACATCTGGTACTGTGCCCTGCTCTTTTTGTTTCACACCTTTCTATTGTAATTGTTTGATAAAAGTTCACTGTGCTATTATGCGCTATGTGTACAATAGCGCTCTAATTGTCTGACAAACCTGAGGCTATGGCTGTTTTAACACAATTGGATTTTGGCAGCGTGGGTGGGAGATGGTGGTTCTGGAACAACATTAAAGAAATGTCTTAGTGCTCCCATCCCGTCTAGGGCTCTGTCTGCACTAGAGAGTGTAAGTCTGCGGAGGAGGAACTGCTGAGGTTCCCCGCCCTCACCCCAGGACAGAGGGGAAAATGTGGCCAACATTATGGGCCATTCCCAGGGTTGCAGAAGGAAGGGAGGGAAATTGTTGATTTCCCTCCCACAGGGACCAGACTCGCTGAGAATCTTAGTTTGGCCTGAATTCCCCCAAATTTATCCTGCTCGTTCCTTGTCCACTGAGCTACTTCTCTGCCCCAAGAACACCCAGGCTGTGTCTACATGACCAGGGGTGGACTTAGGGGTTCCAGAGCCCTGGGCAAAAGTCAATGATGGGTTCCTGCTCCCGTATGGGGGTCCCATCATTTACTTTTGCCCTGCCCTGGCCTCGCTGCCACCCCAACACTTGCCAGCCTCACCTTCCGTACTTTTTGTTCCCTGCCCAACCGGCCGTGGGCGCATCTGCCCCACTTCTAACTCCATGGCAAGGCCCCACCATGCGGCCTCTTCAGCACCCTCCTGCAGTGTCCTGTGTAATTGCCCTACCTGCTCACTCGCTAAGACCACCTTGGTACATGACACAACAGCACTGTAGCAAAATAGCTAGGTTGGCTGAAGTGTTAGCCTGAGACCAGGCCCAAGTCTCTGTGGTCGCCTACAGGGCTCAGAATAAGCCAGGAAACATTGTGATATCTGCAAAGCTGTTGTCTTGTTCTCCAAGGTCTCAGCTTTTGTTATTTTTTAACTCACTCTCCAGCTGCTCTGGAAGTGAAGAAAACCTCAATATTTGCCCCCTCCATGTGTAGGGGATGCTGAAAGCTGGGCCCAGCAGGTCTGAGAGGTGTTATCTGCCCCAGTCCTTCAGGGGGGTGTGAGCTCTGGTGCCCAGGGACAACAACATGTTGGTATTTGAATTAATAAGTTTATTCTCCATATGGGAACAGAGAGAGTGTTACAGCTTGCCACCATTTACAGCCAGTGATGCCTCCTGCTGGTGCCACTGGTGGGTGATGTTTGGAAGATGCCACCTCTTCTCTTTTCCCCAGGGCCAGGCCCAGAGATCCCAATGGCATATTCTAGCCCCATGAGGGAGCCGGGCCTAAGGAGCCCTGGGAGCCAACAAGCAACCCCGTCTTGTAGTGAACATTGCACCATTTACTGTGAACATGGAGTCTCCTTTTAATGAGTCACATGGGCAGAGCTTCAAAGAGCCCAGCTACCTTTGTCCTTCCAGCAGCCTCTCCCCCAAATCTTCCTGGGTCTCTTGTATGAAGCCATTTTGCTGGATGCAAAGGTTCATTCTCCTCCCGTTTCTCACTAGCTCCTGCTACCCCCTCACTCAGTGCTTCCCGGAGGTAGCAGGGCAGGGGTGTCAGGCAAGCAACAGCCGAGGATCTCTGAGCAGCTGCCCTGGCCTCAGAGGCAGCCTCAGGCAATTGGGGGCCCCAGGTGAAAAGCCGTTGTGGAGCCCTCTATAGGCACCCATTGCCACCATCACTGTGGCCCCTGCCCCCCTGCAGCCCTAACTGTCCCCCCTCAGTACCGACGCCCTGTGCAGCTGCCCCGTCCATGGCTCTGTCCCCGCCCCCCCCCGTGGCCCCAGCTTTCCCCTGCTCCCCATCCAAGGGAGAAGGAACAAAGGAACGCGGACCTCAAGGGGGGGCTAATGGGGTGCCACAGACTGCCAGAGCCAGAAGCTGTGGTGCCCGCCCGGGCTTGCTGCAGCAGGGGTGGAGCAGCGATCTCCACCTACCCCAGCTGGCCACATCTCCCCAGGGGGAAGGAGGAGAGCAGCCACGTGGAGCTGTGGACCTGGAGTGGCCCACTCCATAAAGTTCAGGTCGCTTCACCCCGGCCACCCCAGGGCTGAACAGAGGCCACCTCAGTTGGGCCCATTCAGCCCTGGGGGAGCCAGGGGCGAAGCAGCCTGAACGTGTCAGAGGGAGCCACTCAAGGGCCACAGCTCCATGCTGGCCGCTCTCCTCCCTCCTCCTGGGGAGGCACACCTGGCTGGGGATAGGTGGGGGGCACTACTCCGACCCTGCTCCAGAGAGGCTGGGTGGGCAGGTGGTCCAGGCGCCCACTGCCCCACGACCCTGCAAGTGCTAGGTTAGTTGAAGCAAGTGACCACTACCGGGCCCCTGCCTACTTGGGGCCCTAGGTGGCCGCCTGCTTCACCTACCCCAAAAGCCACCTCTGCCTGTCCTGTGAACAGAGAGGAGAGGAGAACTCGAGGGCTCAGAGAAAAGAAAAAGAGTGAAATGGATGGCACTCTCAAGGGACCCAAGAGAGGAGTCTGGGAGTGGCTACAGGTGTTACCTGGATCATGGCTGGATATTGCTGTACCAGGTGAAGGAATCACAGGTGGTCAAATGGAAAGATCTTGTTCCTTGCGTGGCCTGGCCTTCCCTCGGGTACAGCAGCGAGATGAACTTTCCAAGCTCCTCACTCTCACCAGTGTGAAGGGCCATTCAGAGTCTTCCCAGCTATTTCACCTGAGCTCAGGGAAACATCAGGTAATACACAGGTTTGGAAAAGTCCTGAGCGTCTGCACATAGTGGAGCATCCTGCTCCGAGCCTGGCATCTCTGGAATGCCCCAGGGCTGGCATAGCTGCATCTGCTGGCTGCTTCCAGGGTATTTTACTGCTGGTGTGTGAAACGGCAGCATGTACAGTCCTCTCCATTCATGGGAGAGGCAGGTTAATGGATGTTTATCACACACGATGCCCCTGCAGGAGAAACTCCAGGGAGCCCTTGGCAGTCTGAAGAAGGAGCTGGTGCAGGCCCTGGCTTGGACATTAGAAGAGGAGGAGAAAACCACAGAGTGGCAGGTAAGTTTTGCGGTTAATCCTCCCTGAGTCCTTCCCCTGCACGACTCCCAGGGATCAGGTGCTGTAAAATGCCTAGTCAAGGCTCTGAACCTGCTCTGGTTATTAGGGTGACACAGGCCAGGGGCTGGCAGGATCAGGCCGTGTCTCTGGGGATCTCAGCACAGCACCTCCTGTAGGTGGTGGAGGAGGGGGCAGTTCCTGGCCCGTGTGCAGTGGTGAAGACTCACTCTGGTGCTCTCTGATGGGGCAAATTATCCTCAACACAGGGTGCAGGTTTTCACTATTGCACGGCTCTTGTTTCCCTCCTGCGGATGCGGATGGGGTGCTGGGTTCTGCAGTTGTCAGGATTCAGTAGCTTCCATGAAACAGCTCCACAGTTTTTCTGAAGCCTGGAGGAATCAGGGGTTGTCCCTTCTCCCTCCCACAGTCGCTGCACTGCATCTGCCCAGCGCCTACCGTGGACACTAACGATGGGAACTACGTGGGGGGTTTGCCTCCATGGGTGAGGTACAAAACGGCTGGGTCCGTGCTGCTTGCTGATCAATTCTGAGCGTCAAACCCAATTATGGGTGCTGCACTTCCTGTAGAATCTGCCCCTGAGGGAGTGTCTACACTGCACCAACAACTAGGTGCGGGTAACCTCATGAGTAATTACTAGAGTTCTCAGGGGCTTGTCCAGTCCGTGATACTGGGACTAAGTGACAGATGCCAGGACCAGAGCTGGCTAGACCACAGCTAGCTGGGCTGTGTCCACATGTGCTGTCGTCACACACCTCCCATTGCAGTGTGGACATGTGAGTGAGCAGAGCCAGGGTAGATCATTGTAAAGCCGGGTGGTACTTAGCTATTTCTCCGCCTTGCTGCCATCATGTGGCCACCTTGCCCCAGCACCTGCTCCTGTTATTGACACTTCACCTGTGTTTGTCGGGAGCCAGATGATGACCCCATAAGCAGCACCATAACTATGGTGGAGCCAAGAGGACAAAGCCCCGAACAGCACGGAGCAGCTCAATGAAGCCACTCTATTAAAGGGGCAGCTTTCACAGCGCTGGCTGTAAGCACCGCTAATTGCAAGGGGCACGTTCTGATCGGAAAGCACCCCAGGCAGCGAAAAGCAGTGTTACGGCTCTGCCCATAAAGCAGATGTTATGCAGCACAGTGGCAGTTCCAGGTCACTTGCCTTTCACTGTGAATCCCTTCAGAGATCCCAGGGTGTGTAAGGACGATGCTGGCCAGTAACAGGGCAGAGAGAAGACACAGGTGTCTCACTTAGCAGAGGATGGTGCCTATTTACAAGAACCAGAACGCTCATAGCTGGGGGCTCTGGGCTCTGCGTCTGAATCCATTTTTAGAGACTGTGTCCAGGGCTGGTTCCCAGAGGACTGAACAACAGGCCCTCCCGCTGCCTCACCTAAAGCCTTTGGTGCTCAGCTCCTCAGACAATGGGGAGATAGGTGTGTAACAGTTAATGCCCATGTCTTGGACAAATTGCACAGCCAGCTCCATGGAGATGGCTGTACCTTGGGACAGTTGCTAGTCTATATTGCTTGGCACTTAAAGACTAAGAAATTTATTTTTTGCATGAGGTTTCATGGGAGAAAATCTCACTTTGCCACGCACTTTTGGGTTTTTCCCCCATGAAAGCTCATGCAAAAAAATTAATTTGTTGGTCTTTAAGTGCCACAGGACTCCTTGTTGTTGGGGTTTTTTTGTTTGGTTTTTTTTTTTTTTTTTTTTACTGAACTAGACTAACACGGATACCCCCCTGGATCTCGGCATAGGTAGGAAACCACAGATCACTGCCCCGTGAGAGTGAGTTACATCCCAGAGGTCAGGATCTAGTGATCAGGGTCACTCAGTGCTGAGTTACCTGCAGCCACAGAAGCTGTGAGATGAGACCCAGCAGGGGCTGCCAGTCACTTGAGGGGCCATTGTGGGCCTGAGCCAGGTGGGGAATAGGCCATGGGTGGGAGCAGGGCCCAGGAGCTGACAGCTCCCCCTACCCCAGGTAGGATGCGACGTCTCTGTCTGATGTTAGCAGATATGGGAACAGTGTCCCTATCGAATTAGGTGTAACTCCACAGCTCCCAAGAGCAGGAGGTAGGGTAACCCCCTCTCCGAGTTTGACCCAGAGCCTAGGGGTTTTAGTTACTTCTCTCTGGGCTACAGGTTTAATATTGAAATCTCCTGACGTTTGATGTGTACATGCTTTGCCTATGTCTATGTGCATCAATTGCCCAGAGATTTGAATATTAAACCCGTAGCCTGGAGATAATTAGCTAAAACCCATATTCTCAGGGTCAAAACTGGAGAGGTGGCAACCCTTGAGGGGAGGGGCTGTAGGCCGTGGACCTTTGTGGGATCCAGGCCATGTTCACAAAGCCTTAGGTAGGTGTCAGTAGCCCCGTGGGCACCATCTGGGGGCTCCTGAGACAGCTGGTGCCAGGACTGTCAAGCCTGAGCCCAAGGTGTCTCAGGGCCCAAGGCAGGGGTGGGGATGGGGTGGTCGGGGATGGACGGTGCCCGAACCCCATTGGCAGGGGGTTGGAGAGCGGCTCAGTGGATCAAGTTAGCTGGGGCAGAGGCAGGAGGCAGAAGCCAAGGTCCAGAAAAGGGTGCTTCTGGAGGGGTTAGAGCCTGGGCCAGGGAAGGGCAGACCATTGCAGGGCAGGGCTGGGGGCAAGGACTAGGGCTCATGTTCTAGGGTCTCAAGAGTGACGGCTCTAGGGGCAGGGGGCAAGACAGGTCACCTCGGGGCCTCCCAGCATTTCTGTGCTGAGTTGCTGGGACAGAGAGGGCCAGAGCAGAGCAGCCAGCCACGACCAGTCCTGGCTCCTCATCATTATCCCTGGTCCTGGCAGAGGGCAGGTGGGGACACAGCCAGGAACAGCTAACCAGCTGCTCTGGCAGCTGAGGTGGGTCCCTAGCGCAGAGGTCCCAGCTCACCTCAAACAGCATTCAAATGGACAGGTATTGGACATATTAACTGTGATCTTAAACAAACCTTTATGATACTTTTCCCAAAGAAGTAAAGAACCTTACAAACCTGATGCTGATTTCATATCTCCTGTTTCATGGACAGAGGCCCAGGCTGTGACAACATCTGGCTCCTGCTTTCTCTCTTCCTTCCCTCTTTGTGTCTCTAGAGGAAGGTAAAGGAGAAGAGGGAGGCCATCACAGGTGAATTTAACAGACAGCACATGTTGCTGAGAGAGGAGGAGCAGCTCCTTCTGCAAAGACTGGTGGAGGAGGAGAAGGAGACCCTGCAGATACTCCAGGAAAATGTGACCAAACTCTCCCAGCAAAGCTCCTCTCTGCAGCAGCTGATCGCAGAGATAGAGAAGAAGTGTCAGCAAAGGGCTGCTGAGCTGCTGAAGGTGAGACACAGGCAACATTGAAATTCTTCATCTGTCTGGAGTTAAAGTTCAGAACCAGGGTCCTTGATTCCAAAACTTACAGTAAATGTGTTGTGTGGTTTTTATGGACAAACAGAACATCTGGTTAAAAACTATCAGTTCAAAACCATTGCGGTGCCCGTGAGAGAGGAATTCTGTTCATGGAGACCCACTGGGGTGGGGGCGATGAAATGTTTGATACTTAAATGTTAATGAGCTAAGCCAGTGGTTTTGAAACTTGAAAACTTAATTAATTAAAAATAATAAAAATAGTAATTAATAAAATAATGTATGCCTGTCACCCAACAATTACAAATTTGAGTGGGTGCAGCAGGGGGCACCGTGACCCAGTAAATGAGAGTCCGCTGCACAGTGCTGGGTGCCCAGCCAGTGGCGTCGCTGGCGCTGGGCACCGGGGGCACGTGCCCCCGATCTCCCCCATGGTGCCCCGTGTCTATTTTGGACCCCCAGTTCTGGCGCTGGGAGCTGCAGCTTCCCCTCCAGAAAGCCAGGGGAGGGACGGAGGGAGGAAGGGAGCCACTTTCAAACAAGCAGCTTCTCCGGCAGGGGCTTCTCTCTGCAGGACGGAGTAGATAGGAGGCAGGGCCATCCTTAAGGGGGGGCAGGGGGCACAACCACCCTGGGCCCTGCACTTTGGGGGGCCTCATGCTCTTGGGGGATCCCACGCAGCCGGCTGGAGTAAGGAAGCAGGGAGCTTTTTCCAGCTGTGGGACCAGGGAGCAGCTCCGCCTGGTCAGGGAAGGGAGAAGGGAATTCAGCCAGGCAGCGTTTGGTTACAGGAACTCGTAAGTAGCCACCTTCCCACAACTGCTCCCTGAGGGGAAGAGAAAGGGCAAGTGTTGAGATAAAACTTATGGAGCCAACCTCAGTCAAGCAAACGGGGACAAAGCCAGGAGAATGTCACATCCCCAACCTTTACAAAACAGGACCTTCTCTTTGAATTTACAATCAGCATCTCCAGAAAGTGTTCTCAGATATTAAAGAACTTTTTTCCTTCTACATTTAACAAGAGTTTTCAGTCTTCAGGGATGTCTTTTTGAGTAAACTTCTCTCTGCAGATAATGATCTAGTATACCTGAGAGAGAAGACCCCAGGCTAGCACTCATATGGAAATACAGGGGTTTTAGGGTTAATTGCCATCAATCAACACATTAAAGAAGTTTTTTGTCCTTCCTTCTGCACTGTAAATAAGCCCCATTGTCATTGATTGCAGTCAGCCCACCAGTCCCAAAGCATGGCAAAGAGAAAAGCAACTGTGGCCCTGCAGGTCTAGTTTAGCCAAACAAACAAGGAATCCTGTGGCACTTTTAAAGACGAACAAATTTATTTATTTGTTAGCTTTTAAAAGTGCCACAAGACTCCTTCTTTGATTTACATCAGGGTATCTAAGAGGAGGCCAAAAGGCCCTTGTTTCTTCCTCTCATCCTCAAACAGTACCTGACTTTCATTACTTAGATCACCTGCAAAGCAATGAGGAATGTGTGAATACATATATTAAAATAAGAAGGAAAAGGAGAGAGTCAAGCAGCATAAAGGAAATAACATACATTAGACAATTGGAATCCAGTGCCTTAAGGTGAGAGAGGACCTGAATTTATTTCTTATCATCCAAAAACAGCTTTCCTCTCTCTGAATTTTCAGTTTAACAAAAACTTGATCTAAGAAAAATTATTAAACTTGTAAAATTGTGTGGCTATCTTGAACAGAAAACCAGAACCACAAAGAGTACATCCAGATGCTCCTGTCCACTTGGCTGTGAGGTTGATGGAACATCACCATGACACATTCAGTATTGCCTCCCCTAAACATCAAAAATAGTCACAAGTCTGGCTTAAACATATCATTAAAACTCACTTAAAACTAAAGAGATGTTTAATAAATGGGGGAAACTATTTTCTCTGACTTCTGGGTTTTGAGCCTTTAGGATAAAGTCAGGTAATGTTTTTCTGCTTCTCTCTGAAACTTTCTAGCCTGAGGGCTAGAAATTTATGGTTTTATTAAAGAAAAAGTATGACACTGCCCAGTGTTCCCTCTAAGCTGATGATGCAGCTGAACAAGTTATGGGTGCACAAGTTATTGGGGAGCCAGTGGGCAGCAGGGAAGAAGCCCATTGGGGCCTGGAGAACCAGCAGTGAACTTGCTCAGCTGCATCATCAGCTTAGAGCAGTGGTTCCCAACCTTTCTCAGGCTGGGGACCCCTTTGTAACAACAACAATAACAAAAAAAACCCAAAAAAACAACTCCCCCCAGCTGATTATGTAATCTGGCCTGCATGGGCAGACTCTGACCCACACCAGTGGGACAGCTGGTGAGCAGCACTGCCACCACCATTGCCCGCACCACCAGGGAGCTGAGCCCTAGCAGCTGTGGTCCCCTGCCCTTGCCCATGCTGGGGAGCTGCTGTGGCTCCATTCCCCTGCCAGGAGACAGCCACAGACGGGGAGAGGCAGCCCTGGTAGGGAGCATCAGGGCTGTAGCTGGATTCCGGCCCCGGGTGGGGAGAGGTTCCACAGACCCCCTGCAAAGTGTCCATGGACCTCTGGGGGGTCCCCGGAGCACAGGTTGGGAACCAACTGGCTTAGAGGGAACATTGCGCTGCAAAGTTTAAAATGGGGGGGCCCCACACAAACTGATTTGCCCTAGGCCCTGCTCCCTCCTAGGCACGGCCCTGGCTGGAGGCCCTGGTCAGACAAGGGGGGAAGAGGAGAGGCTGCCTGGGGCTGAGGGGGGCTTCCCTGAATGGCTCCAGCCCCTGGGTGGAAGCAGGGAATTAGTCCCTGGCCTCTGGGTCCCAGGTGGGGTGGGGTCAGGGGATTCTCCCAGGCCTTTGGGCCCTGGGTGGGGCTGTAGGGCTGCCAATAGGCATCCAAACCCCGGGTGGGATGGGCAGGGGTGCCCTGAAATCTCTTTCAGATGAAGCACAGATCCTAATGATAGCTTGCCTTGATGAACCAAGAGTGAAAAGTGCTTAGGCTACCAGTCCTACTAGCTCTGCTATATGGGAAAAATTTCTATATTTTTCTATGTTTTCATTTCTGTCTATGAGATTGAAGACAGGGCCCCTTATTGTTTGGGGCCCTAGGCAGCCACCTGCTTGCCTACCCCCAAAGCCACCACTGACTGTGGCTACAGACGACTAAGCAAATATTAGCAGACTGGGCCTGGGGACAAAATTCCTGAGATTTGAGAGTTCTGTTGGGAGATCATGAGTGAGGCTTGACCTACCAATAATGTCGCTACTTAATATCACTATTTATTCTGCTCTTTAGTTTTGCCCTCCTATGACTGCACAACATAAGTACACATCAGGCAGCATGCCACAAAGTTAACTATCCTTTTACTGAAAAGTTGCGGGGGGGGGGGGTAGCCATGTTAGTCTAATCCAGTAAAAATAGTAAAGAGTCCTGTGGTACTTTTCAAGAGTAACACATTTATTTATCACACGAGCGAAATCCTATTTGGAAACAATTTTCAAGTGTCTGACAAAGTGGGATTTCACCCACAAAAGCTCTAGCAATAAATAAACTTGTTACTCTTTGAATGTGCCTTTCTTGTTTTACAATTGTACTTCATTGTGAATTCCTGTAATGTTGTCTGTCTTGCATTGGATAGAGTGATCCCAGTAATGCTGTATTTTTGGTTTGGACTCGCTCTTTCCTGTAAGAGTGGGCTTACTTAGTTTTTGCCGCTAAATCCTCTCTGCTTTGTTTCCCCAGAAGGGGGATTGGGAGTCTGGCAGGAGCTAAGGGCAGGGTGGGAGAAATACTGCAGGAGGCTTCTCTGCCTTCTTCTCAGTTCACTTTGTTGTCCTCTCTTTGGCTATTTGCTGGGGAGGCAGAAGGCAGGCAGCCTGGCTGTCTGGCTGGGTCAGCCAGTTTGGTGTGACCCTGCTTATAGCACTGCACTGGCAGCTCCAGCCAGCCTGCCTGCTTGCCTCATGAGCTCCCCAACTTCCCCTACCCGGGTTTCATACACCTAGAAGCTGGGAGGGTCAGAGCCTTTTTAAATTTCCTGCCCTGTGTTATAAGCAGCCCAGCATGGCGAATTGCAGCTGCTGTGCTACCATCCTTCCACTCGCTTGCTCCACAATCTCATGCTGCCACTCAAAGTGGAGGGCAAGCATTACAGCAAAGTTCAGGAGAGGCGTGGGCTCTATTTTAAAAGCTTGAGAACTGCAGTGGTAGGTTTCTTCAGCATGGGTCAGCGGCGTGTCACCTCTCATCTGGGCACCTAGATGCCATCCACTTCTCCAGTACCTGGAGACCCTAAACAAGTTGACTGGATGTCCTAGGGATGGTCTCATGTACCACCCTCCCTCCCAATCCTATTTTCTGATCTCCATGACTCCTGATGTTTAGCAATAGAAACCTATAGGAGACAGGGAAAGATATGCCTTGTCAGAGAAGGAGAATTTTTATATGTCCTCCTCACATGGTCAGTGAGCTTTTAAGAGGATACTGGAGGAGAATGATTGCATTAAAACTAAAATGAACAAAGGGGTATGAAGGAGGAGTTGTATCACAGCATGGCATGGGGCCTCTGTGTGGTGGGAGAGCGGTACAGAGGCTAAACACTCTAGACGAGGATAATCCGTGGAAATCGACATGGTCAGACTCCACTGGCACCTAGACAGCTGCTGGCTAGAAACTGACAGCTTCAATTTTAGTCATCAGCTGGCACGGCCCCAGCGAGCATATTTCCTTTCAGAAACATCACATCTCCATGTTTCCAAAATTTCTATTTCATGTGGAACTTTCCCACTTCAAATACTTCATGTGAATTCCAGTTTCAAGTGGGGCCCAAGATAGGTGTAGGGCCTGTTGGGTAATAGGGGGGGAGGTTGTCTGTTGTGGGTGTGGCCTATTGGGGGCGGGCCCATGACAGGGGCAGGGTCTAGCACAGGTGGAGCCTGTGGGCCCATGCCCCGGATCTTTTTGCTATCCAGCAACGCCCCTGTGCCCAGCGTAAGTCTAAAAACCACTGAGCGAAGCCCACCCTGCTCTGAGTGCACAGCACTGGGCCCAGCAAAGTTTATAAACACAGATCCTGAGACATGCCATGACAGGATGAGGCCCCACTGGAGATAATATTTGGGGCTAAATTACTGTCTCACCTACATCAAATGAGCCTTGGTAATGCAAAATAACCTGTGATCTTTTCCCATAAAACGGTGAAGCCCAGAAGGGTGGCTGTATTTTCTATCTGGAAGGTGGAGATTCAGAGTGAAAATTCCCTGTTTTCTGCACATGATATTAATTCAGACATTGATTCTCTTTTCCCTTCCAGGATGTGAAAAGCACATTGTCCAGGTATGTTCCTGATGTTCATGGCTTTTACCTTATCGGTGGTAGCTCTGCAATGATGTTTACAGAACCGCTGGCTAACGATGGGACGTTTCCTTCATAGGAGTCAGAGTGTGAAACTCCATGAACCAGACACCATTTCTACTGAGCTGAAGAAGGAGTATAAAATTTGTTTTGACATGAAGGAAACACTGAAGAGATTCTGGGGTGAGTGGAAGCTACTGAGTCATTCAGTGTTTTATGCCTGGGGCTGTGGACACAGCCTGGGGCCCTAGGGGCGCCCGAGGACCCAGCAGCCTGGCGTGCAGCTGAGACAGCTGGAGGCTGGCGCATTGTGCACTGGCGAATTTGCTGTATTTACACCCCCTGACTGTGGCTCTGACAGCCTGATCCCGACGGGTGTCACAGAGCCAGGGGCTGTAAGGCCTGACTGGGTGCAACGTGCTCGTAATGGCTGATGTATCTCTGCATCTCCCCTGGGACATGAGGCTGCCTTTTGTGACTTCTATTCAGCACTACCAAAGCCATGGATGTCACCGGTGGTGTGCCTGCAGGGCACAGTCCCTGAATTGCCCTGGCCATGCCCCAGATCTAGCTCCGAGCCGCCTACCGCTCGCAGCAGCAGCATGGGCTGGATCTGGCAGATTGGGCCCCTTGAGCTGTATTGGGCTGTGGGACGGGGCTGTGGGCAGGGTCCAGGCCCCGACCTTTTCTTGGGGTCAGCAACTCTCTTGGCCATGGACCTCCTAGCCAAGGGTGGCTCAACTGCCTGGCCAGAGGAGGGGCCGGCCTGGCTCCTGTGCTCTGAGCTGGGCCGTGCTTTAGCACATAACAAAGTGACTCACACGGACCCGTCCCCTTCTCTGAGTGAAGCACGGTGTGATGGGGGGGTCCATGGACGGCACATGACTTGTGCCTTTGGATTTGCTTGGACCATGGTCCTGCCACCTGCTCTACTCCCACCCTGAGATCCACCCACACGCCACCCCCTCGCTTTTCCTCAGGACCTGATGAACCTACTTCTGCTCATCTCTGTTCCCAAAAAAACATGAATGTCAGGACAGGTTATCTCTGGGAAGGGGTCTCAAGACCCTCTTACCAAAGACACCTGGCTTGTGTCTAGGTCTTTTCAGGGCTGGCACTGAAGTGACAGAGGAGGAGGCACAAACCAGAGTCATGCCAGCCTTTCCCCCATCCAAGGAGAGACCCCACAGTCAGCCCCTCAGCACCATTTGTGAACCCTCACCTGCGCTGATTGTCTCCTGACCCTGCCCGGGGAGGAGCTGTGCCCTGTGCCAGGGTCCCTTGGAGCACTGGGAAGCACAAGGCAGAGAGCAGGCACTTCCCTGCCCCCCGAGCCTAGCCTGGGTCTGTCTGTCTGGGTCAGGCAGAGGGTATCGCAGAGACCCCCCAGTTCAGCACAGACCCAGGAGCGGGCTCCAGACCCACAGGTGCAGGGCTGGGCAGGAGCAGCCTAAAGTCAGGGGCTAGAGGGGCACACTAGGTGGGTGGATGAGGAGAGGGAGCCAGAAGCTGTGGGGCAGTGGGAGCAGCCAAGGAGCTGGGAGCTGGGCAGGGGCACGAACACCCTGTGTTCACGCTAATGCCAGGTTCTCACTCTGGCACTGACTCTGCTGGGGTCAGACATGCCATGAAATCCCCACACAGCCAAATGGGAGGGGGCGTCTGTCTGCATGGGGAAGGGCCAGCAGCTCAGTTCTATGGGGGCCAGTTTTGTAGAATCACCTTGGGGAGGGACCTGCAAAAACCCTGCCTCAGTTTCCCCTTTGTCTGAATTCCTGAAATTACTCAACAGGGAGCAAAAGATCTGAGACAAAAGTTCTCTTTGTGCCTGATCATCCTGGCTGCTGCCTGTCACCCCAACCAACCACTGAACCCTTGGGCCACTCATGCATTCACCCCCTCACCCCATGACTTCCACCCCTGTCCTTCCGCCTCTGCTTCTATCCCTCCCTTTGACCCATATGTCCCACCTTTGATCCCCTCTTCTACACTGGGATCCACCCCATCTCTCAACTCACTCCTGGCCACTGTCACTCTCTCCAGCTCTCTCTGTTCCCTGGTGCCCCCCTTCCCTCTGCGTCCCTAGTGCCAGCCCTTGGGCTCCATGTGTCCACCCAGATGCCCAGTCCCCATCAGTCCTCCAGGCACCTGCCCTTTACCTTCGTCTGTCTACTGTCCTGTGACATCTGCCCCTTACCCCACTTTGCTCCTCCTCTGTCCCCATGGGGCCCCTCGCTACCTTGTCACATTAGGGACCCCTGGCACCCCGCCTTCCCCTCCTCTTTACCCTCTGGGTCTCACCTCTCCCCTTATCCTCCCTCTGCACCCTGGTTCTCCTGCCTCTCTTTGCTCCCCAGTGCCCCTGTAGGGCCTGTCCTTGTCTACACCCCTCTCTTCTGCTCCCTTGTGCCTACCTGCTTCTTCACCTCTCCTCCATTCTTCCCCAGGCACCTACCCTTCTCCTCTCTGCCCTCTTTGTACCCATCCCACAACGAGACCCCATCAACAGTCTTGTTGCCTGCCCCTTCTCTCACTCCCTTGAGCCCTTGCACCCACCCCTAGCATCTTCCCCCTCTTGAAGCCTGCCCCATCTCTTGCTCCCTTGTGACCCACTATGGTCTGCCCCATCCCTCCCCTCATCTCCCTTTTTATTGTCCAGTTACACCCCACACCCCTCTGTGCCCCTCTGGTGCTTGCTCCCGTCACCCTGGAATTGATCCAGAACCACAGTTTCAGCCATGTGGGTGCCCTGGTGCAAACATCAAGTGCAGCGATGTGGATGTGAGCTGGGACTGGCACCTGGTGCGGCTAATCTGTGACAGAGGGGCAGTAAATTGGAAAATGCCCCCTCATCTCCCTCCCTGCCCAGGCCTCATCAGCTAGGGCCCTTGGTCCCCCCACCACCTCTAACACTCTCCACTGCCCAGCCCCTGCCCAAGGAACCTGCCGTAGGAACATGAACATCTAGAGCACCTGGGAAATCCAAGGGCAGCATAAAATAAATTCACTTGCTTATCCAGTGACAGGGCAGATTCTGCCTGTTTGCGCACTGGGAGTGAAGGGGTTGCTCAGTTTCCTTCAGCGCAATCATCACCCCAGCCTCTGGTCTCTCCAGCCTCATGCACAGCTCAGAGCTGGGCTTCAGGCCACTCTCCATCTTGGGCTGGGTGTGGAGCTTAGCCAGCTCCTCTGTGACAGCAAACCCTGCTGATCCCCATCAGCTGCTCAGTGCCGAAGGGCAGCTCTCCCCTCTCAGCCGAGATCCAGGCCATAGAGCCAAGCGTCTCCTCTTTCACTCCAGTGCCTCTGCTCTTGGGTCTCAGTGGTTCAGCTGGGCAAAGCTGGCCCTGGTCCCTCAGCTTCAGCCTATTTCTCTTGCTCTTCCCAGTCCATCTGTGGACGGTTTGCTGTGGCAGAGCACATGGACACTAGGGCAGCTTCCCTTGTAGCCACCACTTTGTGTTTGTCCAACTCAACATCCAGCCCCTCACTGGCTGACCAGCTTTTCCCCCTAAAACGCCTTTCAGGGTATGCGAGGCCTCACTTCATTTGCCTGCATTAATACAGCCTGCTGGTAACTTGAGTGCTGCGCTCTCCTCCTACCGCACACACCAAGCCTCCCCATCTGCCCTACCCTTTAATCTTTAGAGACCCAAACTGGATCCAGAAGCTGTGACTTTACTTGTCTTAGGTTGTGACTAAACTGAGCTTTGGAGGGGATTAGACGGACTTGAGCTAGCTTCTAAACTAGGCATGTAGCCAGGGTAGCCCAGATGGCAGCTTGACCGTCCACAGGAGCTGGGACTGGCCCTTCCCAGCTCAGCTACAGCCGTACCCTCCGTTTCATGGTCTCCTGGTTTCCCTCGTCTGCCCAATACAGCAGCTCCTATGTCCTAGAAACACTGGTCTAGTTAATCAGCCACACTGCTCACGTACAGTGCCCCGTTCTGAAGTGTCATTTGCAAGTTGCAAGCCTTGCTGAAACCATGCCAGTTTTGGCTCCTCAGTAGCTTTCTCCTCACACTTCCTACATGGGTGGCTGCAGCTCAGCTGTCTTGAGACTGTTGTCCACCATCTCCCTATTGCTTTGCTCCTCCTTTGGCTGAATTGTTCCCTTCTCCAGGGGTTGCTTCTCCTCTAGGGCCAGCTCTCCTTAAGTCTGGGTCTAGGCCCTTCAAATGGCCACTTCACCCCTGTGATGTTGTTCCCAGCCCTTGGTTCATCCAGCAGCTGCAAGCTTTTGCTATGTTAGAATAACCTCATCAGTCCTTGGCCCAGGTGGGAGCTGAAGTTTATCTTCTGTTGCTGGGCTGCTTGGAGCTAGAGCAGAATTTCTTCTGCTGAACAGTGTGTTCCCCTCTCAAATCCTGGCCCATTTCCTCTCTGCCATCACAGCCTGGTGGCTTCTCTCCTTCTCCATGCGTAGCTACTGCTGCCTGCCTTCTAGTCCCGGGGTTTGCTCTGGTCTGCCACTCCAGACAAAGCCTGCACCTGGGCCTGCCAATCACTGAACTGTTTGGGACCTTGTCACATGTCTTCTGGTACCACCAGCATTTTGTAATTGGATTGATCTTTTCACCTGGCTCCTGTGGCCCAGAGCACCTGCTGCCTGTGAGTTGGACCCTTATCTACTGGAGTCCATTCAGGGTCTCGGGAGAACCTACTCGAAGTCCCATACTTGGAGTGTGGGAGCAGGTTCAGGTGACCTTGGTGTTCAGGTGTCCATGGCTGGTCTCTGCCTCTGAAGTTTATGCCTGAGGGCTGCTGTCTTGGCCACCCATTTTACGTGGTAGCGGAAAAACTGACTGCCCCACAGCAACATCCCCTGTCTCAGAAATCCAAAGTTCTTGTAGGACAGCCCAGCCCCTTTGTTCATGCCCCTTTTCCCCCACATTTGAAGACAATTATCCCTGAGCTGTCACTATTCCACCCTCAAATGGGTCCCACAGGCCTCTGCCTTGAGATGACAGCAGCTTGGGCCCAATCTCCCTGTGGTGGGAAACTGCAGCCCTCCTGGTCTGTGAGTGCCCTGGGGCAGCAGGCCAGTCTCACCAGCCTTTGTCCAGGGGGCGGCCACAACTCAGGTGCCCGTCCTGGCCATGGTCATGTGTAACCTTCAGCCAGGTCTGCGCCACCTTCTCTCCTGTCTGCAAATGGCTGACCGTGTGAAGTCAATGGACCTCCTCGGTGGTCTCTGTATTGCTAGCTCCTAATCCCTTCCAAAAATGGGATCCAGGACACCAGGGTTGTTGCTGGCCTGGCAGAAACCAGTGTGAGAGGGTGACTGTCCCACAGTTCTGGAAAGTGTCTGTGCTGTGCTGCTCAGTCACCCCCTTGGTGGGATGGAGTCACAGATGACACATCTGATACATTCAGTCCTAGGGCAGGATATTTGAACTGCGCCTTGGTAGCCTCTGAGCCCCTGCAAGGCCCTTGCCTCAGTTTACCCTCTTCTAGTCACCTTAAATTATGCCATACGGTCTGAAACCTCTGAGACAAAAACCATTGCTGGGCTGTCTGTCTGAGTAAACCCTAAGATAAAATCTTCTCCTTTGCTCTGTTCCAGCCTCTGCCTTTCATCATCCATGAGATCCCTCATGCCCTGCTTTTCTGACGCCCAATCCACCTTTCACCCCCATCTCTGAGCAGAGCCTCCTCCTTTAACCTGCCCCTTCCTTTCCGCCTTGTGCCCCGAGTACATGCTCCTGCCTCTCTGCCCCGACCCTTTCTCTTGTTTCCTTTTTCCCCTGGTGCCTCCTCCCTGCTTGTTTTCTGCCTTCCTATATGATCCCCTCTTGTGTCTCACTGTTGTAGGCCCCTTCCCCTCCCCTCCTCTGCTCCTTTCACACTTCTCCTCACTAAGGCCGTAGCACACATGGCACACGCCTGTCCCCTCACTCCCTGGTACCTGCCCCTTCCCTCGCATCCCTCTCCCCGCATCACTTTCCCCTTCCTGATCCCCCCGAGACTCTACCCCTCCCCTCAGCCCCCCAGGCCACCTGGCACCGGCTCCTTCCTTCACTCCTCTGATCCCCAGACCCTTTTGCTAACCTTGCCCCCATTTGACCCCTTCCCTTGACCACCTTTGGGCTCCCTGCTGTCTGGGCCTCCTCTCACCCCTTTTACCCTCAGGGAGCCACCTCTCCTCTTAGCCACCATCTTCCTTGTCATGTCCCACCCCTCCCTTCATTTCCCTCTGTGCCACTAGGGCCGCCCTTCACACTCCTCTCCCTGCTCCCCAGCTATCACCTCTTCCCTCACCCCCATCTAGTTACTTTTTGGGGGCTCTCTGGCTACATCCTGCCGAGGGAAGTTCGTAACATTTCCTGGTACCCGACCTCCCCCCCGTCTTCCTTGAATACACCCCTCTGTTCTCACTTCTCAGCCCTCCTGGTGCCAACCTGCCCCATCACCCCCCTGCCCCTCTTGCATCCACCCCTCCACTCTCCACCCCCTCAAGCTGCCTGGTGTCTATCTGCCCCTCCCTCACCCCCCCCATGCCTCTCTGGTGCCTCCCCACCCCTCACCCCCTTCTCGTCTGCACCTTCCCCAACCTGACCTTAGCCTGCCTGGTGTCTGCCCCTCCCCTCACACCCCCTGCCATTAGTTCCTGTCCTTTCCCTCCTTCCCTTCCACCCCCTTCTTCCAGCCGCTCCTTTCCCTCCCCTCTGACTCTGTGTTTGCCCCTTGGGTCTCCTGGTGCAAATCCCTTCCCTCTCCCCTCCTCTGTGCCTCAGTGTCCTCTGCTTTTCTCATCCCACTTTGGCTGCCCGGTGCCCCCCTCCTATCACCCCACTGGCACCTCCCTCTTCCCTCACTCTGCTCGGCTTTGCTCCAGTGACCCCCCCTGTCCCAGCCGCCCCTCCTGTCCCCTAGTTCCTGTCTCAGTGTCCTTTTGGGGCCTGCCCCACTCCTCATTCCCCCACCCTGTCATCTGACCCTCCCTGCAGCTTCCATCTGCCCCATGGAGCCCCCTTCTCCTCCTTTCGCATGGCCCATGGAGTCCCCCAATTCCCTCACATCCTTCTGTTTCATGCACCCCCTTCCCTTTGCCCGTGGGGTCTGTTCGCTTCCTTGCTCCTGGGCCCCATCCCTCCCCGCACCCCCCACAGCCTCCTGGAAGCTGCCCCTCATTTCACCCCCCATCTGTCCTCCTAGTTCGTGCTCCTTCCCTTGCCCCCACTGCCCCTATGTCTGCCCCTTGCTCCCTCTCTCAGCATCAGCCTGTCCCTCCTGTGTCCGTGGTCTGCCTCCCCTCCCTCCCCACTGACACCTTCCCAGCCCATCTCCACCCCAGACTCCTGCTCTCCTTCCCCTCATTGTTGCTCTCATGGGCAGAGGGGCCCTGACTCGCCTTAATGGCAACGACCAACCCCAGCCATTAACAGGGATGCAGGTAGAGCCCCGCAGATCCATGGATGTGGGTGCGGATAAATGGAGACCCACTGCTGCGGATTGACCTATGGGTG
>ML682174.1:0-10162 GCA_007922195.1 Podocnemis expansa
AACTAGGCTCCCAACCCACCCTAAGGTACGTAAGGAGTGTCTTTTATGCTAGCTGTCCACTGACGTCATCTACCGGTCATCATCCGCTCTCCACTGGAGGCTCTCACTGTCCACTGGCTCCACCTACTGTCCAACAGCACCACCCTCCAGTCCCCATGGCACCCAGCTTGCTGCTGGTCACTCTGTTAACTGTTCCAAGACAGCTTATTGCCTGTGGTGCCTTGCAGGTGAAGGTTTTCCTTCAAAGGACAATGGACCTTATTATTTTCCCTTCCATTAAATATCTGTGAACTGTGGTGAGAGCTTAAATGGTTATTGCTGACAGCATTGTCATCCAAGCCCACATGAGGAAATTAGCTGCAAGGGCTCCTCCAGCCACAACTAGAAAAGAAGTTTGGATCGCAATCCAAAACCTGTGTCCAAGTTTCTCAGGGAAAATTTGGACTTCAAGATTGAGATCTGAGCCAGCACCGGCCAGGAATTGCCCTGCTAATTCTCATGAGACAATTAGAAGAAACTCTATACTTGGAGGTGGATTGGGGAGTGTTCACTTTGAGAAAAATGGTTTGATATCAGTGCATCTCATATCCAGCTGGGTTCCTTTCCCCTCTGGTGCAGCAGAATCTGGTATAATCGATAAATAGCCTCCTGGGCATGGTGACTGGTGTCCTCAGATGGATCACTGATGAACAGAGCCAGCTCTACCACGTAGTGACCCATCTGAGCAAATTCAGGAAGGGAGAGAAGAGAGATCTCCATCAGTCTTCTCCCATCAGCTCCGAGTCAACCATGGACCAGGCATATCCCTTCACTCAGCTCCTCCCTCTGCAGAACCTGCTGGGGAGAGGAACTAAAGCCAGACCCTTAAGTTCCCCTACCTCCACCATGGCCTGGAGCCAAGGCATGTGGGCAGGATCCTCCATGAGGACTGGCTCCCCCAGCTGCTACAGGATGAGGAGTAGGGACCCAAGGCCAGCACGAGCAGGGACTGGAGCATGGTCCCCTTAAAGGCCCAGGCTCATCACTGGGCAAGGAAAGAAGAACTTGACTCAGGCCTGTCTCACTCTCTGCTCTGACTCCACTGTCCCAAGGAGAAGGCCCTAATCCCAGGCTCCCTCAGCAGCAGATCCTGCTGTCCATTGGAGCCAGCACACATACACCAGGAGCCTAGGAGCTGGGATGAGAGTTCACTTTATCAAATAGAGGGAGGCTGACGCTGAGCTGAAGCAGGGCCGTGATGCACTGAACGGCCCTGGCTCTCTCCTGGCACCGGGACTGCATTCAGAAACTGACTTGCTGTGAGGGAAGGAGGCAGGTCAGGATCAATGGTCAGGTCCCCATGCTGTGCAAATGACCCCCTCACCATGCCCAGGGTGAGCTGAAGGAGTGACTTTGTGACAACCACCCGTCCCCCCCACTGCACCAGGAATCTCAGGCCCCATAGGAGAGAAGAGCTGATCCTTTGGGGTCCTGTAGACTCTCTAGTAAGGAGCCTGTGATTCCCCTCTGAAGACCATCTCCTGGAACTCTGTAGGCATGGGGTTCAGACTTGCTCTGAAAGCATCCTGTGTCCTGGCAGCTAGTTCTCAACAAAAGCAGGCAGAGCTCTGGCTTAAAGACCCAGCTCCTGCCTTTGCCCTTCAAAAAGAGTGCCCCAATGTCATTTTGCACTGACTGGCCTGGCCAAGGCACTGTTAGCAGAACAGACTGAAAAAGGCTCCTCCAATGTCTCCTTTCCCACCCTCCCCAGTTTTCTGGTGAAACTGCCCCCCTACCTCCTCATGAGGCTCACCTCGAGGATGTAACTGAGCTGGTCTGTGCCTGGGAACTCTGCCAAGAGCTTGGCCAGCATGGTGTCCAGGAGGATTTCAATCATTACGTACTGACGCTGCAAAGAAAGGGGTCCATGGGCCAGAGTTAGAGAAAGTGAGGCAAGACCTCCCACAAGACAGTACCAGGAGCAGGGACCAGAGACTACTCTTGCTCCAACCATGGAGAAATAGGAGGAGGATATACCTGGAGGTGGAGGGTGTGCAGCCTCATGTCGAACATGAGAACTGTGTGTAGGACAGTTCTCAGGAGGTGGGACTCCTGCTCTGCCTCCAAGGCTGGACTCATTGTGTGGAGGAGAAGCTGGCAGCCACTTGTGTGTGAAAGTGTAGGTATGTAGACTCAGGGTGGCAAGAATGGAAACTGAGGCACTGAGCCAGGGAATGACAAAGCCAAGGCCCCCCAGACAGTCAGTGGCGGGGCTGCAATAATGCCTGTTCCCTGAACACTGCCCTTTCTGTCTTTGACCCTTGGAGCGAGTCTCTCATCAAGGCCAAAGGAATGTTACTGCATTGGTCTCGAGAGGCTCACAGCGCCTGCGGCAGCTGATGGCAATGAGAGAGCCAGCAAGGATGGCAGTGGGCGCAGAGTTCGGAGGCTGCTTCTTAATGAGCTCCTGTGAGAGCCAAGGAGACAAAGGAGTGTGTCAGACTGACTCCCTACTGACATTTCCAAGCCAGGAGGTTACACAGCCAGCCCCCCAGACAGCCAGCAGGGTCCCGCCAATGCCTCCTCCTCGTCCAATTCCTCCTTGACATCTCCTTTCCTGGGCTTCCCACCATCACTGCTCCCATTTCCTCTTCTTCTGTACCAGCTATGAGAATGGTCTCCTTATCCAACACCATCCCAAGCACCAAGACCCAACCACCTTTGTTCCCCAGCTTGAGCTGCCTCTCCAGCCCCAAGCTCCCCCCCGTCCATAAGTGACCAGTCATAGAATTTCTTCCTTCTTCACAGTGCTCAGCCCCCTGCTGCAGACCCAGCACCTCCCCAGCCTCAATCAATTGATCCAGAGACACCCTACTCCAGTGGTTCCCAACCAGTGTGCTGCGGCACCGCCCGAGGTGTGCCGTGAGAATCTGGGAGAGCTGGAGTTAGAGCTCCCTCCCTGCTCAGCCCAGCCATGTGGGCTGTGCAAGGCTGGCAAAAAGCTAGTAGGGCTGGAAGCCTAAGCACTTTTCACTCTTGGCTCATCAAGGCAAACTATCATTAGGATCTGTGCTTTGTCTGAATTGCAGATTTCACCATTATCTGCCCATCACCTTTACACTGACATGCTAAAAAAGCAGGAGCAAGCAACAGACAGCACAATAGTAGAAATTTTCCCTTGGGCTCAGCTTTTAATTCCTCAGTGTGGCCATTTATTCTGCCAGTTTTTAATTTTGTGAAATATTGCTTTTTCCTTTTCTTTTTTTTACCTGTTCTTTTGCCTTTTCCTTTGACTTTGTGACAATTTTTAGTTTCGCTTTGGTTAGATCAGTTTACCAGGTAGGTCCATACAGGCTGCTAAATATAAATACAGTGGTGCCCTCTTAGACAATCATTACAGCTGTGTGTGATGTCTGTGCTGTATCATTTTTTTTTGTAAGTAATTTTTTAGCTTCTTCTGTACTTACTATTTAATATTTTTGAGGGAGAAAGAGTCTTATATACTTGAGTACTTCAGAGAATTTCACTGAAATTTGGTGTTTTTCATTTATAGCTACACACTAGGAACCTTTTTTTTTACTTATTTTTATTTATTATAATTATTTGTATTAAATATCTAGTGCAAATAAACCCAAGCCTCTATGAAATATTTTTAAGAGTTGACTGCCAAAATTTTAAATGTGGTATTTGTTACTTTTGAGCCATTGTTAATTTTACCACTTTTTATTTATTAATTAATGCTCATACTTTTAAAAAAATTTTAAAGTGTTCATTTTAACTTTGTAGTTCAACATTAGCTGATTTATGTTAAGTGAAAGATGATCAACTTACAAGCTTCATGATGGGAAGGTCTTTATAAATATCATATCCAAGAATAATTTACGAGTTCCAGGGAGATAATGTTGGGGAAAAACTGGTCTGGGTTCCCAACCTGGAAAGGGAACCCCGAATCCTTCCCACAGGTGAAGGCCCATTCCCAGCTGAGACTCCAATAGGCAGAGAACGAGGTGTGGTTCAAAGTTTATTATTCAGCTGAATAATAAAAGGAACTGCAGCAGAGGGAAGCAAAGAGAAGCTAGCATCTCTGAGCAAGAACCCCCAGTATAGGGGCTACGGGTCATACATACTTTCTAACATGCAAAATATGATATACATAATGCAACAAGCTCATAAATAATACAAGAAGTTACATCATGCCTAAAATCCATACATGGTATTACTACTTTTAATATGCAGGTTACATAATTAGATTATACTTAATAGGTAGCATATAGTTAGCCCGCCTCTGTTGTTGTTTACTGCTCATTTGGGTACTAATTATTGCTCTTGACCAATGAGAGTGGCCAAATTCCTGTGACCCCTTGGCTACCTGGCCCCTGTCAACCTGTCTACCAGACAAGGTTGATAGCTTCCCATCAGGGTCCAGACAGGAGGGATTGTCTTATAATCAACCTCTGTGGATTACCTCTTGTATCTATAGAAACAGTCTAACTTCCTATCAATCTAAACCCCCTAGCTCCCTTGACTAACTAAACTTCTCTAAGCAAACACAACAATCTCTGGCACAGAACTTCCAGACCAAACTTACTCCATCTTTAGACCCCCCCCCCACAACAGTCATGTTAGTTCAGTTCAGCAAAACAAAAAAGAAGTCCTTGGGGGTTGTGTGGGGTGGTTAGGGCTGCAGGGGGGGGACTGAAGACACAGGGAAGGTAGCAGTGGGGGCCGATAGTGAGCCTTTTAGGGGGCCCCACAAAGTAGTTTGTGGCAGGGAAACAACTGCCAGCCTGTCAGCCAGCCTGCAAATAGCCATGGTAAGGGCTTTGAGGGGGGCTGCTGGGGGTTGTGGCAGGTAGGGGGTATGTGTGTAGCAGAGCTGGGTGGGAGTGGATATGTAGCAGAGGGTGTGTAGCTGAGGTTGTGGGGTGGCTGTTTGGTTGGGGGTGTGTGTAGTTGGGGGGGGTGAGCTGGGGGCTGGAGGGATAGATCTGGCCCCTGCAGTGATGGGAGGGTCCATCACAGGCAGCAGGGGGCTGGTGGAGGGGGGAAACGGGACCCACTGGGGTGGGAGGGAACAGCAGTGGGGTGAGGATTTGCCCTGGGTGGCAGGGAGCCACTGTGGAGAAAGGGGGAAGTGGGTGCCATGCCGTGTGCCCCTGCCCTACCCTCCCACTCCCCAGGTTTCCCACCTACCCCGCCAAGCCACTCCTGTTCTCCCTTCCCCTCTCCCCTCTTGGCACCTTTGTGCTGTTCCCCACATGGCTGCCCTTGTCCTCTTTGGTCACCCCTGCCCAGGAACAGTGCTACAATTTCTGGCGCCCCCCTGCAAGCAGAGCAGGTGCCAGCACCCCCCTGCAATGCTTGCCAAGCTTACTGGGTTGCGCCAGCCCTGCCCCTGCCTTGCTCTGCTCCCCACACTCACTCCTGCCACTGCAAATAACTCCTGACCTTCCCAGTCTTGCCATCCCTGCTCTGCTACCCCTACTACCCCACATAGCAGCATTTCCGAACCACTTTGCCATGGTTCATAAATATTCATGTTATTTTGAGGTAATTTGAAAATTCATGAGTTTTTAATGGTGATGTGCCTTGAAAAATTTGAAGGTATCAAGGTGTGTCACAGCAGAGAAAAAGTGGGGAACCACTCAGCCCATGCCTCAGACGTAGCCATCGACATCACTGCTCATGCTTCCTGAGGAGCTGCTGCTGTCCCATGGGGAGTGGTCTGAACTGCTGTTGGTGATGCAGGGATCTTCCCCCGCATACTCTGAGGATGGAGGCAGGTCCTCGGGGACCAGGCAGGGCAATGGCTCTTGCTGCATCTCGGGGCGGCTTTCATGAGGTCGGTCCTTCCCACACGAAAGGCCCCAGACCCACCCTGTCTGCCTTCCCTCCTGGGCTGGGTCCTGCCTGCTCAGTCGCCTCCTAAGCCAGCTCTGTTTGGATATGGTCAGGGTATGTGCTGCCTTGGGACCTGTGCTGGGAGCTGCTTTTCTTCTCCAGAAGACTGAGAGCTTCCACCTCCTGTGCTGACTTGCAGGTGTTTTCCCACCAGCGAGGATGGAGGGGATACTCGGCTCCTGTGAAGAATGGAGGCTGCCTGCCTCTGGCTCTGGTGCCATCCTCACAGCTTTCTTTTTTAATATTCGCAGCAGCCTGGCCATCCTGGAACCATATGGGGAGCAAATGTTAAATCTGGGGAAAGAGCAGCCTGTCACTAGTGAGCCTTTTTTGCTTCCCTGTCCCAGAGTCTGGACTTGTCCTGGGAACCATCCCTCTTCCTCTTCAGCCAGACTAGCCCTAGTCACATGAAACCCAGGCCTCTGGGTGTCCCATTGATTTCCATGGGGGTAGTGGGTACTCATCACTTCACAGGATTCGGCCTAGCTGAGAGACTTTCATCTGGAAGAGCAGTCTTCTTCAAGGTCTGGAGAAGACCTTGCCAGGTCTGAGAGCCAGGAATTCCTGGGGACTCTTTGAAAATCAGATCTGCCTTGGAGGAGATTCTCTCCCCATTTCTCTCTATCTGCAGATAGAAACGGAGAGCCATAAAGGAAAAGCAAAATGCTACTCACTTGGTGTCAATGATGGCCCAAAAGATGGTGGATATCTTGCTCTCCTCTCGCTTTAAGCCTGAAGCAGGCTGGAGGGGGCGGTTCTCCTCCCCAGCAAGTGAGGAGGGTATGGACCCTGATCTGTGGAAACAAGAGATAGAGAAACTCACTCTGAGGCAGGGGGTGCAGAACAATGACCTCGTATGGGGCCAATAATGCTTCAAAGGTTCTCACATCCTGCTTTTTTACATCCATCCATGAAACCTTCTATCCCTGGGCTGTAGGGACTGAGACCCCTCCCTACCAACATGAAACGGGACTTGAGAAGTGAAGCCACTGTTTTCTTAATTCCAGGCTCCTTCTCTAACCATGGCTGCCTGCACCTGCCCACAGCTGGCAACTGTAGCCAGCTTTCGTGGCAGAAGAAAGTGAAAACTCCAAAGAAGTTAGGCATCGCACTTATTTCAGGAGCCTAAATTCTCTCAGTTCTGAAGGAGAGGCTCGCTGCACTGAAGCAACAGGGTTCTGCAAAACTGCCCAGACCCCCCTGTTCTGTCTGGATGATGTCAAGGTCTCTTTTTCAGGTCAACATCTCCCCAGCTCTTTTGCCCAAATGGCTGAAAACTTGCCAGGAAGCTCTTGTGATGTCACAACCACAGCTGCCCCTCAATTGCATGGCTGCTGGTCGGCCCCTGCTCAGCCCATTTGGATGTTTATGCTGCTTCCCCTTCATCTTCCCCCACAATGGCTGTAGAGTCTAGGGATCAAACAGGTTATGCAATAATACGTCTCCTTGCCACACTCAGTTCTTCAGTAATTATTCAACTTTATGGTCAGAAGAGACCAGTAGAAAATTTATTCTGACCCCATATGTCCCACAGGCCTCCTGTATAGCTTAATAGCTTGCAGAAAATCTTTGTTTAAAGGCCTCAAGTGAGGAAAGATCCACCACTGCTCATGGAAGTTTGTTCCAATGATAAATCACACTTACTTTTACAAACCTGTCCCTTATTTTCATTACAATTTTTCATGTCTGATTCCAGTCATTGGGTCTTATTCTATCTCTCTCTGCTATATAGCAGATCTTTTGAATGCTCAGCATTTTCTCACCATGAGGACAATCACCTCACCTTTCAATCTTCTTTTGAGAGGGTGGTTGAAATTTGACCTTTTTCAATGCCTCATTCGAGGGCATCCATCCATCCACTAATTTTTTGGCTCTGTTCTGCATCCTTTCCCCCCCCCCCCCCTTTTTTTTTTTAACATCAATTTGGAAGTCTGTATCCCGGCACTGGATGCAGTTTTCCAAGCTCACTCTCACCAATAGTGTATTACCTCTGTTTCTGTAGTCATTGCTCTGTTTTTTACCTCCAAGCATGACTTTAGCCATTTCCCCACCCAGTTCCATACCAACAGCTTGTGGTGAACAACTTGTACAGAGTAGCCCTAAGGACACTCCCAAATTCTGTAGTTAGAGCCCACCTCCTTCATTCCTGGCTATATGGATTTGAATATGGCTTTGTTCAAACCTCATTATTTCAAAAAGATTTCAGGAGAACTTAAACATTAGAGGGAGAATCATGAACTGTTCAGAGACAGTTCCTGGAGAGAAGGAGCAACACTCATGAGATAAATGATCTTTAGGACTTGTATGTTTGGTCATAGAATAGAACAAAAGGCCCTGAGTCTTCTCCTTGTTAATAGCCTCCTCCTTAGCAAATCAGAGTGGAGACTCTGAGCTGTTGGATGCTTGTGGTTCTCACCAGATGATCCAAGGGATGGCCTAGGTCACCACTAGCAAGGATCACTCTCCCAGTGCTAGGCCAGTCCAACCTCTTTGTGAGGGCCTCCCACAGTGAAAGTTAGAGCATCCTTCTTCCTGGTGGTAGAAGAACAGCAGGGGAAAAGAACAAAAGACTAAAGAGAAGAGATGGAGGGAAGAAAAGGGAAACCAAAAAAGTATAAACCCCCCTATCTGCAGTGATTCTGAGTGACAACATCCTACCTGGCAAATAAAATGCCACCACCTTCAATTATTGTCTTGTGTTCCTAGAACTTGGCCTGTATCTGAGGGATAAGGTTGAACAGATTCCAAACCTCTCTCAAGCCTCCTACCTTGCTGAACAGGGAAGTTGTTTTCTGAGAAAACTCATGGAATTAATAGGAGAAAACTCCAAAGATGTTGCTTCTCATGCTCACGGAAGTGAAGTGGAATTCTCTTGGTCTTGAAAGAGAGACCTGGAGAGGAGACTTGGTGGATGAAAGGTTTTGAACTGGAGCAGAATCTCTGCGTATTTCCTGTCTGGTGGCAGCAGAGCTCCTAGAAGGATCAGGTTAAGGCCAGTGCCAAAGGCCTGAAGGATCCAGTGACACCTTGCCAAAGATAGGCTCATGTTTGCAAGTGACCAGGTGTGAGCAGAACAGGGACCATTTAACTAGATGCACTCAGGATATTTCTTTGTTTAGGTTTGTTTTTTGATTCCTCTGGGCTGAGCCCATGTACCCCTCCCATGACCCTGTAACTATCTAAGTTAAATCCCAGAGAAGCGACTCTCTTTTTTCTTATCTGTTCTTTTTAATCAAAGATTTTACCCTTGCAAAATAAGCTCTGGTTCTGTTTCCTAAACAGCAAGAGGTTTTGTTTACATGTGCCTCAGAATGCACAGCCAACTACTAAAGGGGATTTTGTCCCATTTTCAGCTATCACAAGTGGGGTTCAGTCACTCTCCTGAGGGAGGAAGAAAAGCAATTCCTTCACAGGAAGGAATTCCAAAGTGTGCCTCTAAAATTCAGCATCTGGGGCTTTGACAGAGCAAACGAGCAGGGCAAGGCCACTAGAGAGGTGGGGATCTGGCAGCTGCTGGTAGGTCCAGGGAGGCCGAGGGGCTGGCAAGAGCAGCACACAGTGTATCAGGCCAGGGGGCCTGGCTGGCAGCCACTCTGGCTCAGCGTCATGACCCCGGCGGCCCCAAAGAGGAAGTTGCTGGCCAACGCTGGCGTGTCGCCCTAAGCATCGCCAGGGTCCCAAGGGTAGAGCAGCATCCCCCGCGATTCCCCGCGCAGCAGCCCGGCACCTTCGTTGCGGCCGGCAGCCCTCGGGGCTCGGTCTGCACCATGGCCCTGCTCGCAGATAGTCTTGGTCAGGCTGAGCCACAAGGATGCTGAGCCAGGTGTGGCAGTTGCAGTGAGGCATGTCCCCCTCACTGTGTGGCCCTGCCAACCTCTGGCCCGACACTCTGCAGCCTACAGGTGAGGGCTGCACCTCCATTCCCACCAATAAGTCCTCAGAGGTGCATGGGGTGGCAGGGATCTGGCCCAGGCACCAATGTTCCCTCTAAGGTACACTGCCGCGCTGCGGCGCAGCCCGCCACAGCTGCCAGCGCAGGGCAGACTGCCAACAGCGCATGGCCGGCAGCCGGAGTCCCTGCTCACAGCTCCTGTGGAGGAAGGAGTTTTTAAAATTCCCACCCAGAGAAGCTCTAACAGAGCATGCCCAGAAAATCTGAGCATGCTCCATTAGTGCTTCTCTGGCCTCAGGAGCTGTGGCTGGGCCGTGCGGCTGCAGCCGCAAGGTAGGTTTGTGGGTAGGGGCTGAGCAGGCTGGGGAGTTACCGGGGAGCGGGGCCGCT
>ML682174.1:10262-51187 GCA_007922195.1 Podocnemis expansa
CGGGGCCGCTTGGGGGGGGTGCCAGTATCGGGACTGCGGGGGGGGGGACGGGACACCAGGATCAGGCCCGTGGGGGGGGGCTAGAGCAGCGAGCAACATGAGTTGCTCAGCTGCCTGAGCCTCTTAGAGGGAACATTGCCAGGCACCCTGATGTGTGGTCATGGCCCTGGCAACTACTCCTTGAAGCTCCATTTCTGCTTGACACTTTACAAATTCATGTTCTTTTTCTTTTTCCCGGGCTTGCAGATGAGCAGCTCCACTTCTGCATTCTCCTCACTGCCAGACATCTAATGGTTTCCTTCTGCTTTTTGCCCTTTCATGAAACAAACAGAAAATAACAAACTGTGCTCTTCTCCTGACCGTTCTCAGCCGCTGCACTAAAATCTCTTAAACTCACTGACACCAGCTCTCAAATTTGGAAGCTGAATCAGAGCCACTAGTTGTGCAAATACCCTGACTCCTGCACCTCTGTGAGTTTCCCCTCCTGCAATCTGGACTGGTGTGCTGTTGCACCTCACCACTTCACACTTGAGCCCTGACTTATCTCACTTTGCTGTCTGAGCCCCCACTCCTGAATCAGCTCACACCCATCCTTCTGCATGTAAGTCGAACCCTTACACAGTGAAGGAGCTCTCCAGCTTGCTACTCACAGGATAAACGTCCATTAAACACTGCTCAGTCCCAGATGCAATCCTGGGAAATCCCATTTTGCCGGGCTCAGTGCAGCACTTTACACTCTGTAAGCTCATTTACCCTTGTCCATCAATTTATCAAAGACACTGATATGTACCAGCTCTGCCATTCCCAGCGAGACCCCTTCCCACCCTTAATCCACATGCACTGCTTCAGATAAAACAAACAAATAAGTTTATTTTCTACAGTAAGGCTTTAAGAAAGTAAATCCAGGTTAAGCATTAAGTAAATCAAATGATTATGTCAAGGAGATAATCACAATCAAATTTAAAAAAATCCCTATTCTAATCTAAAATCAGTTTTCCAGTCGGTGTTTCAGTTTACCACACAGCTTGCAACCAAACTCTCCCTCCCTGTGGGTAGATGCCAGTCCTTGATGTTACTTGGAAGCAAGGTTCCAGGTGAGAGCCCCAGACAGAGGTGTTGCTTTCTTTTAACAATTTTCCTTGATAGCCCTTGAGTCAGGTGATAATCCATGCCTGGCAATAGGTATGAGCTTTCCTTCTTGCGCCAAGGTATTTATGTCAGTCTGTTGCTCCTGTATGCATGCGTCTGTGCGGAGTGGCCCCACAGCTCTTTGTTTGTCTGCATCTATTCAATTTCAAAAGGGATAGCTGTGTTAGTCTAGGCCAGTAAAAATACAACAAGGAGTTGTGTGGCACTTTAAGACTAACAGATTTATGCAAAAAATAAATCTGTTAGTCTTAAAGTGCCACACAACTCCTTGTTGTTTTTTTACTGCAACTATTCAAGCCATGGGAGACACATATGCACAGACATAACAGGGTCTCAGATCTGTGTGTGTTGCAGGAAACATGATATCATAACAGTAATGTGAAATATACTACGAGCCTTCCAAAAACACCCTACACAACATATTTTGTATTAAACCATACACAGTTACATTGTAAGTGTGACTATGAAAGATAGACAGGCCACACCATAGGGGTGTACACGGGGTACAGCATGTCACAGTCTATCTCTAATTACACTTTCCTCAACCTCCTTCTCTCCTTTGGGGCTGATGTGGAGTGAACACCACAGATGAATTAACAAGAGCGTCACATGCAGGACACAGGAGGACATTATTCCACCCTTCTTGGGGCTGATAAGACCTCAGCTGGAGCGCTGTGTGCAGTTTTGGGCACCACACTTTAAAAAAGATGTGGACAAATGTATAGAATTGAGTCCAACAAAATGACTAGAGGCTTACAGTAGTAACACAGCTGGTAGCTGCCTGTTTTATATAGCAATCAATTGGTTGATGCCTGTCCTAAATAACAATTAATCAATTAAAGCCTGTCTTCAACAGTTAATCAAATTAATCAGGCCGGTAAGCTGAAAGTGAGACACCCTAAGAAAGAAACCACGTCAGCATATTAAACTTAAGACAAGCCAGATAGAAGCCAGAGGAAGCGGTTTTCTCTCACTCACTGAGGAAGCAGGGTTTTCTCTCAGATGCGCCTAAAAGGGGAGCTTGACGGAAATGTCAAAGTCAGGTGTGACATTTAAGAAACTATATAAAAATGTGGCCCCCCAGCCTAATGGTGTGGCTCGCACCCTCAGAAAACCTGACTGTGGGTGGACTTTGGAGCTCCCCAAAGACCTGACTGTGGGTGATCTTCGGGCTGACTTAAAAAGAGTATCGGTAACCTGAACCAAAAGACCCAGCTTTTGGGGAACAGGCACGGCTCTCACAGACTGGGTAAGAATATAGACTAAATAAAGTGGAAACTAGGCAAACTGAACAGGAGAGAGATAGAAACAAAATAGGAGATAGAAACTAGACACAGTCAAATAGGGAACTAAATAGAAATAGACCTGGCCAGTATTAGCTTGACACAGTCTTTTTACTAATCTTTTGCTTTTCCTTGGAATTGTCATAGACTAATACTTCTAACTGTCATATACTTAAGCATTTTCTTGTCTGTAATTCCTCACACTGTCAATAAAAAGGAAAATGACTGTTACTTGTCTTGTCCTTCCTCCTATAAAAAGCCCCTTTGGGGTCACACACAGAGGATCAAAACCCTCTGTTACCCAAATCAAGACCACCCCCCTGCTAACTAGGGCAACAACACCCTCTCTTTCCTGGGACCCAGAAAATTGTAGGGTCTCCCCCTCCAATTCCTGGACTAATCCCAAGCCTGGGAAGGGGCAAGTTGGTGGGGTCTCCATAGGTGGGTGTGCAGTAGCGTAGCTATTCATGGGCCAGTAGGGAATTTAATCCTACCAGGTCCACTGGGCTACAACCATTCTCTCAAATAAAATTCATTGCAGTAAAATACCAATATGAACAAGCTCCATCGTGAGTAACACAGGGTGGTTTGTTCTTCAGATGTGAGAGGGAGAAGTTTCAGAATCCTGTTGGCTTTTCTTCTGAAGTGACTGGGAGGCTCAGAGCTGCTGCCCTCAGTGTCACAGCCAGGTTCAAATCTCTGTTGGCAGGACTAGTGGGCAGTCGCCCTAGTGAGAATGAACCCCCAAAACCATGGGACAGGAGCCAGTTCTCGCAGGGTTGGGGGAGGAGGAGAGAGAGAAGGGAGTGAGGGGGGAGCTAAAAGGAGATTGGAAGCAGTAACTGAGGAGAGAGGTTCCCCGTCCCAAGCCCTGCCCAGATCTATTCCCTGCACCCACCTGGGCCAACCAGCTGTCCTGGAAACTAGGTGAGAGGCTGACAATGGAAAAACCATATTGGAGGAGATCAGGCCGCCTTTAGGGACGGGGTTGGAGGAATCCCCCAATGTGGGTCCCTTGGTTCTTCTCTTTTCCCCCACTGTGGCTGTGTGATGTTGTTAGTGGGAAGTTTTCAAAGTGTCCTTTTGGGAGTATTTCTGCTGGGAGGGCTCTGACCCAAGTAGTAATAAAATAACTGAATTTGCTTGTGGCATGAGAGGGTGAAGAGATAGAGGGGTTTTGGCATGTGGAATGGGCTGAACCTTTCACAAACCTCCCAGTTCTGCCTCCTCTCCCTGATAGACTGAAGACTCGCATCCAGATTTTGCTCCAGATCATCCCATCTTTTCCCAGGGAAAGGGCAGGAAAATGGCTGTGGTGGAGCCAGTTCAGGTAGGTGACGCTCATGGAGCTTCTGAGAGGGAGAAAGTGGAAGACGGAGGACAGGGTGTGATCCAGCTGCTGATTTTCTGAGCAGGCTTTGGCAGGGAGTGAAAATTCCTTCATTTCTGGAAGAGGAGCCAGTCCCCTGCTCAGCCTGGAGTCTGAACCCACTAACCAGGGGCTGCTGTGTAACAGGAGGGGAAGCCGTTGGGACTCCCTGCCCTGTCTCTCATTAGCGGCAGCTCCCCTTTCGAGACCTAATGCAGAAAACCCAGCCTTGTTCCACCTTTGGGGAAGGAAGGGGTTGTTATTTTCTCCCCACCCCCAGCGACCTCCTGGCTGCTCTGAGGAGGGAGCATGTGGGATTCTCATATTCTGGCCTTCCTAGACTTTCTGTCTTCTTTGCTTTTCTCCCCGGAACTAGTGTGATTGTGGCTGGGGCAGCAGCTGCTGATCAGAGATATCTGTTGTTTCAGATACCAGTGACCTTTGAAGACGTAGCTGTGTATTTCACCCAGCAGCAGGGGGCTCTACTGGACCTTGGGCAGCGAGCCCTCTATAGGGATGTCATGCAGGAGAACTATGAGACTGTGGCCTCATTGGGTAAGAGATTCCTGCACCCTCAGTTTAGAAGCTGCAGGGTCTATATTGCTAAATTTTGTGGGATTATTTCTTTGATAGATTGGCTGCAGTGTGAGAGAATCTCTGTAATTCCCTCCCATGGGAGAGGGTGTGGCAACTCATCCCCATGCCTCCAGAGTTAAATAGGGCAGAGACTGTATACTTGGGTCTGTCTTGTTTGTTGCTCCCTTGCAGTATCCCCATTCTCCTCCCTTCCTGGGACTAGCTTCAGTCATGGCGTGGGATCTGGGTTTTGCAGCTACGGAAACAGGCAGGCTTTAATTCCAGAGCTGTGTGTGTGTCAGCTTGGCCCCCAGAACGCACGGACCCTGTGAACTCCTAGTGATGACATGACAATTCCTGCTAGCTCCCCAACTGTCTGCTGCTGCCAAAGGGGCTCAGGGGCCATGTTCCTATCTCCTTGGATTCCACGTTTCCTCAGCACAAGCACAGGGACAGGTTTATGAAATGATCTTTGGGCTGAAAACACTGTAGATACTCCATGCACTCTGATCTTCTCTGATTTTTACCCCAAGCAGGATTTTCCATTCTCAAACCTGATCTGATTGTCTGGCTTGAAAGTGGGGAGGAGCCATGGGTGCCTGACCTGGAGGACTGTGAGGAAAGGAAGCTCTCGACAGGCAGGCACACAGGTGAGGACTGACATAAAAGCAACTTGGAGAAGGAAGGAAAATGGTGAGAATCTCAAAAATGTAGTGTGAGCAACTTTCCTCTGTTCCTCCTCATTTTACCCAGGTCCTGTTTTCTGGGCATAGATGCCACTTGTTGTTTTGCACCCATTGTGTTAGCTAAAGAAGTTTTGTTCTAGGCTTTACTGCCCTGTGATTGTTTGGATGCGATCCAAAAGCAGAATATAATTGCTCAGTCTTCAAAACCTGAATGTGTTGTGTTTTCCATTTTGCTATTCATCTTTCTCCCCTACTTGAGGACTAAGTGTCTGAATTGTCTCTCTGGCCCATCAGGTGAGGAGATAGTGAGTGACAGCGAGGAGGGGAATCAATATCATGAAGGTCCCGAGGAAGTGGAGTCAGAGGGGAACTTTTGGAGACAATATGATGGGAATAGTTCCCCATGCTTAGAACAAGAAGACGGGGGAAATCAGCTGAGGTCAGAGAAGCTTTTGGAAAACCACCAAAAAAAGAAAGGGGATGAATCTGTTAAATCAGGGGGAGGATTCAGTTATTGTGATGACACCACAGCCCAGCAGATAAATCACAAGGCATCATATGAATGCCTCAAATGTCTGAAACGATTTGTCGTGGGATCGCACGTACATACACATCAGACAGTGCAGATGAGAGAGAAACCCACTGAATGCTTGGACTGTGAGAAAAGTTTCAAGCAGAGCGCAGGTCTTGTGGCACATCAGGCAGTCCACACAACAGAGAGACCCCATAAGTGCTTGGACTGCGGGAAAAGTTTCAAGCAAAGACGAGACCTACGTAAACATAAGAAAATCCACACAGAAGAGAGACCCCATCAGTGCTTGGACTGTGGGAAAAGTTTCAAAGAAAGACGAGACCTTAACAGACATCAGAAAATCCATACAGAAGAGAGACCCCATCAGTGCTTGGACTGCGGGAAAAGTTTTGTGCAGCGATCAAACCTTGTTACACATCAGGCAATCCATACAGGAGAAAGGCCACATCAGTGCTTGGACTGTGGGAAAACTTTTGTGAAGCGATCAGGCCTTGTTGCACATCAGGCAAGCCATAGAGGAGAGAGGCCCCATCAGTGCTTGGACTGCGGGAAAAGTTTTGTGCAGCGATCACACCTTGCTGCACATCAGGCAATCCATACAGGAGAGAGGCCCCATCAGTGCTTGGACTGTGGGAAAACTTTTGTGTATAGATCATACCTTGTTGCACATCAGGCAATCCATACAGGAGAGAGGCCCCATCAGTGCTTGGACTGTGGGACAACTTTTGTGTACAGATCATACCTTGTTGCACATCAGGCAATCCATACAGGAGAGAGGCCCCATCAGTGCTTGGTGTGTGGGAAAAGTTTTGTGCAGCGATCAGGCCTTGCTGCACATCAGGCAATCCACAGAGGAGAGAAGCCCTATCAGTGCTTGGAGTGTGGGAAAAGTTTTGTGCAGCGATCAGGCCTTGCTTCACATCAGGTAATCCATACAGGAGAGAGGCCCCATCAGTGCTTGGACTGTGGGAAAAGTTTTGCGCGGCGATCAGGGCTTGTTGCACATCAGGTGATCCACACAGGTGAGAGACCCCATAAGTGCCTCAACTGTGATAAAAGTTTCAGACAGTTATCACATCTGATTAGACATCGGCGAGTCCACACAGGGGAGGGACTCGATTCAACTATAGGAAGAGTTTCACATGAAGATCCCACCTTCTTAAACATCAGAGAATCAAAACAGGTTTGAGAGAGCCCTTGAACAGCTAGGCTGCAGAAAAAGATTCAATCCACTCTCATACCTCAGTGATCTACATGAGAGAGACATTGCAGGTGGGGGAAGCTGCATTTAGTGTCCCCATAGTATTGGGGATCAGCAAGTCCACCCAATCAAGACATCTCAGACAGGGGCGTCTCTGGCACTGGGCACTCCAGGGCATGTGCCCCAAACCCCAGCGCCAGTGCCCCGGATCTCAGGCCCAATAGGGCTGGAGATCCTGGGCCTAGCCCCCGGCAGCCGCAGCAGCTCCGTCCCCGGCTGGGGATCTGGGGCGTGGTCGCCCGCTGCCGTGGCAGCCCCATCCCTGGCTGGGGATGCGGGACCCAACTGCCTGCGGCCGTGGCAGCCCCGCCCCCGGCTAGGGATGAGGGGCCCAGCCTCCTGTGGCTGCTTCCGGCCCTCCCCCAGGCAGTGACGCCTGTGATCTCAGATGATTCTTCCTTGTGGGAAATGCTCCAGTGGAGTTGAGAGGACATTGGACGTGAAAGACTCCTCCAGGCAGCAGGGAAATTCTTTGTGTCCTGACTATCACTAAACACAGTAAAAATCCATTTCCTAATTCCTGCACAGATCTGGGGCATTTTGTTCCCAAGGATCCAGTTGTCCATCACTGAGGTGAAGACACAGTCATAGTCAAGCATCAGCTGGTCCATGACCCTGTGGTTTTGCATAAGCTAAGCAAGCCCTGGGAAGGGGAGGGGCAGCATAGATCAGCCCCACTGTACATCCCTACAGCAGATATGGCTGCCGTGGTGATGGGCCATGGGTGGCATGCAGAAGATAGAGAAACTGCTCCAGGTGCTCCCTCTGGCTGCCTGATTTTCCACCCTTTCCTTTCCCCGGTGAGCTCCCTGAGTTGTGGAGATGAAGAGAAGGACTCTAAATACCAGGCTACAGCCTCCCTGTGTCCCTGAATCTCCATTCCTGGGGCCCAACTGATCTCGCTTTGCTGTGCATGTCCCTACTCCTGGGTCGGCTCACTCCTAGCCTCCAGCATGGTGTCTCAGGCAATGGAGGTGGGCTCACACTAGCCACTCATGGTTTGGCCCCCAGCACACTCAGTAAGTTTGCAGATGACACCAAGCTGGGGGAACAGTAGATGTGCTGTAGACCAGCGATAAAAGAGACCAGTAGACCAGCGATGAAAGAGAAGGTAGTTGGAACATGGGGGGGGGGAATCAAATAAATGTCTTAAGGGCTCTACTGAAGCCGCAGTACGCAAGGAGAGTGGGGGAGGAGAACTCCAAGAAAAATTGCAAGGAGGTTTATGTAATAGAATTGGAAATCAACATGACAAAGTAGGGCAATCGGCCGGGCACCTTAGGTGCCTATACACTAATGCGAGAAGTCTGGGAAATAAGCAAGATGAATTGGTAATACTAGTGCAGACAAGGAACTATGATATCATTGGAATAACAGAGACGTGGTGGGATAGTCTGCACGACTGGAGCTCTGCCATGGATGGGTATAAACTGTTCAGGAAAGACAGGCAGGGAAGAAGAGGGGGAGGAGTAGCACTATATGTAAAAGAGCTCTATGACTGCTCAGAGCTCCATTATGGAAGTGGAAGCGTGCCTGTAGAAAGTCTGTGGGTTACATTGAGAGGGGAAAGCAACAAGGGGGATGTTGTGGTGGGGGTCTGCTATAGACCACCAGACCAGAAGCAGGAGGTGGATGAGGTGTTCTATGGACAACTAGCGGGAGCTTCTAGATCACAGCCCCTGGTGCTCATGGGGGACTTCAGTTACCCTGACATCTGCTGGGAGGCCAATACAGCAGTGCATGGGCAATCCAGGAGATTTTTAGAGAGTGTTGGGGACAACTTTCTAGTACAAATGCTAGAGGAACCAACTAGGGGGCCTTACACCGCTCGACCTGCTGCTCACAAACAGGGAAGAATTGATCAAGGAGGTAGAGGTGAATGGCAAGCTAGGCAGTAGTGACCATGACATGGTTGAGTTCAGGATCCTGATTAAAGGAAGGAAGGAAAGAAGCAAAACAAAAACCCTGGACTTCAAAAAAGCAGATTTTGGCTCCCTCAGGGAACTGATGGGCAGGATCCCTTGGGAAGCTAATCTGAAGGGGAAAGGAGTCCAAGAGAGTTGGTTATATTTTAAAGAAACCCTGCTAAGGGCACAGGAAGTTGCCATTCCGATTAGGAGAAAGAACAAACATGTGAGGCAGCCAGAATTGCTTAGCAGAGAACTCTGCTCTGAGCTTAGACATAAAAAGGAAGCTTACAGGAAGTGGAAGCTTGGTCAGATGACCAAGGAGGCATATAAAGATATTGCTAGGGACTGCAGGGATAAAATCAGAAAGGCCAAAGGACAAATGGAGTTGCGGCTAGCGAGGGATGTAAAAGATAACAAGAAGGGGTTCTACAAGTATGTTAGTAACAAGAAGAGGATCAGGGATGGTGTAGGCCCCTTGCTGAATGGGGCAGGCATCCTTGTGACAGAGGATGAAGAAAAAGCTGAAGTGCTCAATGCATTTTTTGCTTCAGTTTTCACAGGCAGGGTCAGCTCCCAGCCCACTACCATGGGTATGGCAGATTAGGGTCAGGTTAGGGACTGCTTATAGAAGCTGGATGTGCACAAGTCCATGGGGCCGGACGATCTGCATCCAAGAGTGCTAGGGGAATTGGCCGATGAGATAACAGCACCGCTGGCCATTATCTTTCAAAACTCATGGAGAACGGGGGAGGTGCCAGAGGATTGGAAAAAAGCAAATGTAGTGCCTATTTTCAAGAAAGGGAAAAAGGAGGATCCAGGGAATTACAGACCAGTCAGCCTCACCTCAATCCCTGGAAAAATTATGGAACAGATTCTCAAACACTTAGAGGAAAATGAAGTGATCAGGAACAGTCAGCATGGATTTACCAAGGGTAAATCATGCCTGACCAATCTCATTTCCTTCTATGATCAGATGACTGGTTTTCTGGATGCAGGAAGAACTGTTGATGTGATACACCTTGATTTTAGCAAGGCTTTTGATACAGTTTCCCACAGCATTCTCATTGGCAAACTAAGGAAGTATGGGTTGAATAGATGGACTATAAGGTGGATAGAAAACTGGCTAGATCAACGGTTTCAGCGTGTAGGAATCAATGGTTCCATGTCTAGCTGGCAACCAGTCACGAGTGGTGTGCCCCAGAGGTCGGTCCTGGGGCCAGTTCTGTTCAACATTTTCATCAATGATCTTCATGATGGAATAGACTGCACTCTCAGTAAGTTTGCGGATGGCACCAAACTGGGGGGACCAGTAGACGCGTTGGAGGGCAAGGACAGGATTCAGGGAGACCTAGATAAATTGGAACAGTGGACCAATAGAAATCTTATGAGGTTCAATAAAGACAAGTGTAAAATCCTACACTTGGGACGAAAAAACCCCATGTACTGCTACAGGCTGGGAAACATTTAGCTAAGTAGCAGCACTGTAGAAAAGGACCTGGGAGTCATGGTGGATGGGAAGCTGGATATGAGTCAGCAGTGTGCTCTTGCTGCCAAAAAGGCCAATGGCATACTGGGCTGCATCAAAAGAAATATTACCAGCAGATCAAGGGATGTGATCATTCCCCTCTATTCTTGCACTGGTGAGGCCACATCTAGAATACTGTGTTCAGTTTTGGGCTCCCCACTACAAAAAGGACAGGGACATGCTAGAGAGAGTTCAGAGGAGGGCAACCAAAATGATTAAAGGGCTGGAGCACAAGCCCTATGAGGAAAGACTGAAAGCATTAGGCTTATTTAGTCTGCAGAAGAGAAGATTGAGGGGGGATTTGATAGCAACCTTCAACTACTTGAAGGGATGCTCTAAGGAAGATGGAGCTCGACTGTTCTCGGTAATAACAGAGGACAGAACGAGGAGCAATGGTCTCAAGTTACAGTTAGGGAGATCGAGGCTGGATATTAGGAAAAACTTTTTTACTAGGCGAGTGGTGAAGTATTGGAATGAGCTGCCTAGGGAGGTGGTGGAATCTCCATCTTTGGAGGTGTTTAAGGCCCGGCTGGACAAAACCATGACTGGGATGGTTTAGTGGGAGTGGTCCTGCCTCTGGCAGGGGGTTGGACTAGATGACCTATGAGGTCCCTTCCAACCCTAGGATTCTATGATTCTATGATTCTATGCTGGATGGCAGGGACACAATTCAGGGAGACCTAGACAAATTGGAGCAGTGGGCCAGGAGAAAGCTCATGCGATTCAACAAGGATAAGTGCAGAGTCTTGCACTTGGGATGGAAAAACCCCATGCACTGCTACAGCCTGGGGAGCGAGCAGCTAAGTAGCAGCACTGTAGAAAAGCACCTGGGGGTCATGGTGGATGGGAAGCTGGATATGAGTCAGCAGTGTGCTCTTGCTGCTCCAAAAAGGCCAATGGCAGACTGGGCTGTATCAGTAGAAGTGTTGCCAGCAGATCGAGGGATGTGATTGTTCGCCTCTGTTCAGCACTGGTGAGGCTGCATCTGAAATACTTTGTCCAGTTTTGTGCTCCCCACTACAAAAGGGATGTGGACAAATTAGAAAGAGTCCAGCAGAGGGCAACAAAAACAATCAAGGGGCTGGAGCACAAGATCTATGAGGAAACACTAAAGGAACTGGGCCTATTTAGCCTGAAGAAGAGAAGACTGGGGGGAGGGGGATTTGATAGCAACCTTCAACTACCGGAAGGGATGTGCCAAAGAGGACGGAGCTCGGCTGTTCTCAGTAGTGTAACAGAGAACAGAACAAGGATGTAGTGGTCATCTACCGGAAGACATTGTCACGTGTCAGTTTAGGGTGGCCAAGGGGATGGTGGACCTGAAAGCTCGATTTAAAGCATAGTTATCCTAAGCTGCCAGCTGAAACTGCAGATTGCCAGCCTCCCCTGAAAAAGGGGAAGATGCTAAACACAAGCGGCACCCCCCCCCGAGTGTGTGTGGGGGGAATATGTCTGGCTCAAGCGGCAGGCTTGTTTTACTTTTGCCTTTTGCTCTTTAGTAACCCTAGCTTGTTTGTGTCTGTGTATAGAGGAAAATTCCTTCAGAAGGAGGGGTGAGAGTCTCTCTCGGATCTGTGGATGAGGTGGTTTAGGCCTTGGTCCACTTTAAGGGGGCACTCCCCCTGAGGTGGTGGTGTAGCCACTCACGCCAAGACAGGGCTCTCCCCTGGGTTACGTGATGGTAACTGACAGGGTTTCATTTGGCTGCACCTTTAATAAAGTTGTAGTCTGTTTCATTCCTGACTCAGGAGTTGTTTTTTGCGCAGAACCCTGAAACCTGCCTCGAGCCCCTGCTCGAGACAAAGGAACAATGGTTTCAAGTTGCAGCTGGGGAGGTCGAGGTTGGCTATTAGGAAAAACTTTCTTAGTAGGAGGGTGGTGAAGCATTGGAATGGGTTACCTAGGGAAGTGGTGGAATCTCCATTGTTGGAGATATTTAAGGCTTGGTTAGACAAAACCCTGGCTGGGATAATTTAGTGAGAGTGGCCCTGCTTTTTTGGCAGGGGGTTTGAGTAGATGACCTCGTGAGGTCCCTTCTAATCTTATGATTCTGTGGCTCACAAAAGGTTGAGAACCACTGGTCTCCACTGACAGCACTGCCCTGAGGACTCTACCTACACCTATAGGGCAGCTTCTCCCCTCATTTGTAGGTACAGTGTTACTTGTTAGCTCTGTGTTCTGGAGGAATAAGAGCATAGTATTCAGCCTGTGACTCCCCCCTCATGCCTCCTCCCAATCTTTGCTTGAACAGAACACCAAAACCAGTGAAAAAGTAGTGAGAGACATCCTTATCTACCCCCTATTCAAAAGCTGTCAGCACATTAAATGGAGCTTTATTTGCATTGACTATGGAGAACCAAGCTCCAAAGCATGAACTGCACTGAACTCTAGGATTGAAGCAGGAACTGCACTGGACTCTGGGATTGAAGAAGCAGGGAAGGATTGCATGATGGGGGATCTCACACCAAAACTAACAAGCTCAGCAATTATCACATCATTCTGGTCATAGACATGATAATTGATACCCAAAACACTGAGTCTGCCTGATTGTGTTGTGAGGTTCCTTGAACCATCACCCCCCAGCCAGAAATGTGTTTTGACCACTTAAACATTTCCTTATAAAAAACCTTTACCCAAGTCCAAGTGTGAGTCCTGAATCCTGATGCTTGGATTTCAAGCCATATTGTTCTCCTTCAAGCGCTGCTTGGACACATTAAATAATAAGTGACTACTAGCCATGCTGATGGATGGCGGGTGGAGTTGGTACTTCCACCTTCAGCACAGCAACTAGCCCCATAAGGCAGAAGCCCCACAACAAGATGCTCACTGGAGTAAAGAGGCGAGCGGGCCTTGACATGTCTAAAAGAACAAGAGCTGAGGGTCAATCAGAACAGGGCAAGACTGAACCCACGAAGGCAGAACGCATAAGCAGGTCAGACATGGTCACCAGAGCTGGAGAAAAGGACGCAACCTAAGCAAAACAGGTTGCGTAGGTGCTCTACGAGGTTGTTTCTAAACAAAAGTGCTGTGTGAACACAGCCTAAGGCGTTAGGTGGGGGAGAGAAGAGGGACGGGAGAGAACTTTTACTACCGTCTAGTCAGCCCCTCGGTGACCGAAAGAATTGAAGGAGAGCCATGAAAGGCCGTGGACTCAGTACCTATAGTGCTTGCCGGAGGGATAACATTACCACTTTGCCATGCCAAGGCTGCCAAGGAGAAACTCTTCAGTACACGGATATTGAAGAGCTCGCTGCTAAGGGAGGGTCCTTCCTAATCTAGAGAATGGGACTGTAACAGGATGGCAGTACTGCATCTGAAGGACACTCCGGGATCAGAGAACCCAACAAAGTTTTCTCCCCGATGGCAGCCAGAGGGCAAATAAAAAAGGGGGCGTACAACCCCAAACTGCTATATGTTGTGTAAAGATGTTTCACTGTCTATCACGCCCTTGCATGGGCAGTGGGTGTCAACGGGTCCTTGAAAATGGAAAAAGGGGACCACAGAACTGCCAGGCACCACCAACGCGCATGGGGAGAATCGCAGTAGTACTAAGGGACTACGCGTGGCGTAGTGAGATGGTCCCGCGAGGAGGCAGGGTGGAAGGGGGTGAGCTGTCCTGCACAGGGATAGGACTGTAGAGTAAGAAGGTTATGCAAGTGCCCTGGAAGCAGGGAACCTTCTGTCTGACATAGACACCTGTCCAGAAGGCAGTGGATACCAAAGCGGGAGATATAGGTGGGAGAGCACTCAAAGGGACGGACCCTTCACAGTTCCCCAATGTATGGTCATAACTAAGTGTTCCCTCTCAGGGTTTTAAAGGGGTTCCCCCAGCTGTGCTTGGGTGGGGTTGGGGGGAGAGTGGGCTGCCTCGATGAGGGTAGCCAAGGGTGAGGGATCCTGAGTTGGACCCCTGGTTCCCACTAGATCACCAGAAGGTAGGGACGAGGAACAGTGCAAGGAAGGGAAAGGGAGGAGTGAGCCATACCTTGGGCCCGTGCAGGGGTAAGACCCGCTCTAACTGATACCTTCCTGATTAAACTGGCTATCCAGGTAGCTGTATTGCTACTCAGATGTGTCCCCTAGTTTCCAGGAGATATCCCTGCTGACTAGGGGTTGGGGTCGCAGTGCAGAACAGTGGTACAACCAGGGGTATCCCCTTCCCTTCCCTTGACCCGGATACGAGGGAGCCTACCTGGGACATGCATCATGGCCACAGGCACAGTCCTGCTGCAAGTAGGCTTCAGATGTACGCATCTCGTAGCCCTGGCAGCAGCCGAGGGTACAACGAGACGTGCCTCCATTCCTCGGTGAAGTGTTAGGGTGGGGAACGTGGTGGGGAGTATCCGGGAAGGAGGGCTGCTAGGAGTAAAAGAGGGGTGGTTTCCATGGGGGGGTAACTATGGTATTGGGGTACCAACACCGTAGGCAGGCATCGTTGTATTATCGGCCCCCAGCATCCCGATCTAAGTTTTGCTCCCGCAATTGGGAAAGAGAAAGAGCAAGGAAGGATCGGGGTGGTTCCCACCGGACCTGCCTTCCCTATAGAAGGGGGGGGGTTGGCCGTTTGCAGAAGTGATGCCCTAGGTCCTCTTGCACCCTATGGGTAAAGAGGGTGGCGGGATCAGAGGGGCCCTTCCTTGTGAAAAGGAGAGGCAAAGGCCCACTTTTGGACTGTGCTGCCAGGGGAAGTGGAAGCTAAGTTGGGGGGTGGATTCAGGAGGGAGAAGACCAAAATATTTGGCCTCTCCTCGAGGATCCCGTGCTGTGCCCACCACAGATAGGGTTTCAGGGGGAAACAAAAGGTCCCCCTCAAAAGGCAGGTCAAGAACTGCCTGCTGTGCGTTAGGGGGTGCTCTAGCCTCCCTAAGCCATGCTACCCTATGGAGGGTAGCCGCTGAGGCCATGGTGCGAGCAGCAGTGTCCACTGCATCACATGCCATAAGGAGGAGATCTTGGGATGTTATGTTGCCTTCCTCCAGGAAGGCATCATGCTCTTCCCTGGTCTCAGGTGGAAGCATGTTTCTAAATTTCCCAAGCGACTCCCAGACATCCAGCAAATATCTGCTGGTTATAGCCTGGTTGTTTGGTTATAGCCTGGTGGCATGGTGCCACACCGGCTCCGGCACCGAGCTGTGTCTCAGGGCCGTGTGTGAACCTGAAGCCTCGGGTGAAGGGTGCCGAGCCTCCTCCGAGGCTACGGCTTGGCGTCACTGTTCCCTCTCCTTGATTGTTCTTGATTTAAAGGAGAGACAAATGGAACACGCCGAGACCATGTGGTCTTTGCCCAGGCACCTAAGGCACTTCCTGTGGGGGTAGTCCCGGGGGAAGGCCTTGCTGCACTCGCCACAGGGCTTGAACCCCAGTATCATTGACGCGATGTTCCAGTCCAGTGTTGGGGCTGCTCATGGTGGAATTAAATCCCCAAGGAGATGTACCCAGCCAGACAGTGAGTCGAAGCAAAGAGACAGGTTGCTTGTGATTTGCAAGGACGTGACGTTCCAATTCTGACGTGCAACATGGAAGAAATGAAACTGAGGAGGGGGTGGGGAGGTCAAGACCCTCTACTCAAACTAGGGTTCAAAATTCTCTGATGATTTGGGCTGCTGGTATTCATGAGCTTGGCATTGCTGGGACACGCTGGTGGTATTCATGACCTTGGCATTGCTGGGACACGCTGGTGAGACTCCCTGATTCATCCTGGGTCGTCTAGGAGTCCCAGAAAGTTAGACCTCAAAAAAAAAAAAAAAAAGCCTATTCAGTTTCAGCTTTTCAGCTGAGGGATCTTGACACCAGACCTTGGCTAAAAGAGTCCCTAGACCTGTGGGATGCTTTAAAGAGTTTCAGCAGATTCCTCCCACAAGAACACTTGGAGAATTTCAATGTCTTTATCAAGGAAGGTGTATTGGACCCTTGCCATACTTTTACATTGGCTTTTGATGCCTTGAACACAGCCAGCTGCAGCATTTGCTATGATCGTGGTTACGCACCGAGCAGCCTGGCTTCAGGTTCTCGACCTCTCTGAGGACGTACAGTAGGCCATATTAGACTTCCCTTTAGAGGGACAGTCTCTCTCTTTACCCGCTCACCGACTCCTGGATCCGTGGTGACTGTGTGCATAGGTTGGCCCTCAGAGCCATGGGTATGCTTACTCCCCAGATGCCTTAATGTTCCCAGTCTACCACAACTCCATAAAAGCATGGGAGAGGGGTCCTTGTTGTATCCCCCCCACACACACACAACTGAACTGCCTATGTTTTAGGAGCCCTTGGGCTGCAGGATGATGGTCCCCTTTCCTTAGTATAGGTGATGAACTCCAACAGGGTTGTTTCTCCCTCCATCAAACCCTTGAAAATCGCAGTAGAACCCTACACGCTTTTGCTAAATGCCCCCTCACAATTGGCCTCAGGACACCTCTTCCTCCTCTCCGGTATAAGTGTACCTCCCTCTTCCCTTCCAATACCCTTTGGGTCAAGTAAGGGCCTGGCCACTGGAGAATTCTCCTGAAATGTATTTGATGCCTATAACTCAACCAGCTTCTTCCCAGTCGGGCACAGTGAAAAGTCATGCTTCTACGTGGCTATCCCGAAAGCACTCCTTATCTGTGTCAGCCTGCAACGGATGGGGGAAACTATTGCAGTATGATGCACCCTCCCCCTAGGTGATGGGTAAGAGGGTAAGCTCATACCCTTTTGTCCTCTTTCTCCTCCTGCCTCACGCTCCCAGGCGGTGCACCCTTTAGTATTGAGGCCATGCTTTTCAGCTTCATTTTAGGCTTTGCCTGAGAGATACTCAAGTCTCACCGTAGGTCTTTTGGCCTTTTCAGCTACTATCCCTCCTCCCCAGAGACCTTTACCACTTTACACTGGTGCTCCTGCCCATGGGCAGATCTCAGTTTAGGCTTTGACTGGAACCTCCCCTGCTCCGGTGCCTCCCTCTAACCAGGCAAGGGTTGCTTTCCCCTGAAAACCCTGGACAGCCATCTAGCAGCTGCCCTGATCTGTCTATTGAACCCCTCTCCTCCATACTAAGGGATAGAGCTCCTATCCACCATTGGTAGTCGTACACCTGATTGAACCATTTGAGGACCAGTGGTCTTCAGCTCAGGATAGTTTCCCTGTAGAACTCTGGCCCAGGGAAACTTACAGATTCTATCAGGCTGGACAGCTGGACACCTTATGGATGACGTTTTTCCATAACATCCCCCCTTGCCCTCTGTGTTCCTTCAAGAACACAGTGGTTCTGCCTTTTTTCCCCTAAGTAGGGGTTGCCTTACAGTTTCCTCCTCTTCCTGGGATCATTTTCTCTTCCCTCCTCCTGCCTGGGACCTGCCCAAGCCTTAACCCTTCCAATATACAGGGTGGCGCACCAATAACACTCCTTGTCTTGGAGCAGGCATTATAGACCACATCTGAATGGTCTTGCCTAAGGTGTTGTCTTCTCTCTTCATCAGGATCTAAGCTGGATCCCTCATAGTTGGGCCATTGTAGTCAGGACCCAACACCTGAACCTGTGCTAGAATGAGTCATCCAGCTATGTTATGGCAGTTGACTGCCTCTCCATAGAAGTGAGAGGTTAGAATACCTTCCAAGCCATGTGCCCCCTCCAAACACTCCGATTCCAGAGTTTGGAGGCATGACTCTCAAAATGGACCTGATCTGTCTACAGAGACAGCTGGATACCCCTTCCCTTGATTCAGCACATCTCTCCCTCTGTGAGTTCAGCGTACCGGGAGAGTAGAGTATAGGGCAGGGGACAATGCGCACGCAGCTCTGAAGTTGCTTAAGTCCCTTCCTCCCAGAACTCCACAATGTTTCCATGCCCCTACTACAGGTCATCCCCCCACTTTTGGTCAGGGATGGCCTAACATGGGAATTCAATCACTTTTCTCCTAGTTCCTCTCCTGATACTAGGATGGGTAAACCTAGGGTTCCCCTTTTTTACTACTATAACCTGCTCAAGGGTTACGTCTAAGACGGGCCCTTTTGAGATGTCCACTCCTCTCTTTATGATGACCCCCCTGAAGGAGTGTCTCTGACACTTCTGGGCCCCAGAGATGTGTCTGCCAAGCATCTAGGCCTTATTCTGGGGCCCTCCTTCCAGGTCTTCCATTCCCATGTGTCAATGGATGGAGAGGTAGGGGTCCCTCCCCACTCCTTCCTTGTTTTCCTTCTTCCTGCATTAGCTTCCATATGGAGCTGGTACGCCTCAGTTTAGGGCGCCCCCTATCAATTCTACCCATGGCATCTCCTGCCAGTACACCAGTGAGGAAAGGCCTCTTGCCTATCACCCTTTGGCCAAGGGGTGATATGTTCCCCTCCCCAGTCTTGGTTAGTAACTTAACTCAATTGACCTTGTCCTTTGGGATTGAGGTGGCAAGGTCAGCAATTATTCCACCCCTGCCCTTCGCCTGCACCTGTGGGAGTCTGCTGCCCTGGATCACAACTGCCTTTCTCAGGAGTCGATTCTTTTGGGAAGGGGCAACCCCCCTACACTAGATGGTCTTGCTGGTGACAAGAATGTTCTTTAATATTATGATAGAACAAAAGTAGTGAAGGGCCCTAACATCAATCAAACCCTAACCATGCCCCCTTTCCACCAGAAGTCCATCCCACCAACTTCTGGGCTCGCCCCTGCCCACCTGCCACTGGAAGTCCCGCCCCAGCTGGTCACCTGACTTCTGGTCCACCCTACCATCAATCAAACCATTTCCACTCCTCTTTTTCTCCAGAAATCCCTCCCACTGACTTCTGGCCCTGCCCCCCATCACTGGAAGTTCCGCCCCCAGCCAGTCATCTGACATCCGGTCCTGCCCTCTGGGTGTGACTTGCAGCTGAAGACAACAAGATGAGCAGAAGTGGGTGGCGTGGCCTCTCCCAGAATGCCTTTGCACCAATAAGCGCGGGTTTTGCCTCCAAGAGTGGGATTGGCCCCAGAAGAGCACGTGGCAGGGGCTGTCCTCCCCAGAAGAGGGCCGTGTGATGCTCCGTCAATAGGAAAAGGGTTTAGATTGGCCTGGTGGGGCCACTTGGGCCAGTTGGGAGGGTTGGAACCCCGTGCCCGATCTGTGGGCCTCGATGGTTGGCGGCAGATGGCGCCACCCCCTGGAAGTCTGGGGCTTTAAAGCCACATGACCCTTGGTTCGTGCGCGAGACCGCGTGGTTCAGAGCTCATGCAGAACATGGACACCTTCACTCCCTCCCCCCCAGGCCTTCAGGATTGGTTTTGGCTCCGACTGTTAACGACCCTTGGAGAAAACCCTGCAACTGCGGCAGTTCAGTGGAGGAGGTAGCCAATATGTTGACCGATACCCTGGAGATCGTCAGGGAACCTGATAGGCCAGATGGCCTTCCATTGTCTGTCCCCATGAAGGAGAGCGAGCAACTCTCACGGGAGCTGCAGGCAGAGGTAAAGAAGCCTCTAAAAAAGAAAAAGCCTAAAGGGTGGTGAACTGACAGCTCCTTTTTTTTTTTTTTTGATGTTTCTGAAAAAATTTCTCTACAGCTCGACAACGACTTTATACAGGTCTTTGAGAACCTGCACATCAGTAGCCCTGTGAAAAGAAACGTATTGTGTGTTAGCTGTTTCTGTCTGTGTCTGGCACAGAGAGCTGAGAGAGGACGGCGAAAATGGAATAATGAAATATGCACCAGTTGTTCCTGCTCGTGCCTGGCACACAGAGCTGAGAGGAAGAATGAAGCAGCGCAGACTCCTTCAGGGGCTGGTGACCATTTTTGCAGGATGCTGTCAATGAGGGGTTTTAAATCAGGTGATTAATAAAAAAGTCATTTAAATTTGTTAGTGTGAATGTGTCTCCTTCAGACTTGTGCGGTTAAAACACGCTGGGGTGGCAGCCATGTCGGAGCAGACAGCCCTTTTAAAAAATATATATTACAGCTGTGGGGAAGTCGGGAGCTTTGGAGAGGTGGATGCTCTTTTCCGGGCAGCCAAAAAACATAGTGAAACTTTGAACAGGGGTGAGGTAGCAGCCTGGCTTTCGGACCAGGATGCTTACACTTTACACAGACTGGCTCAAATACATTTTAAAAGAAACAAGATGGTTGTTTCAGACTTGGATGCACAATGGCAGGTGGATTTCGTGGACATGCAAAGGTTCTCCAAACATAACAGTGGTGTTAAGTACATCTTAACAGTCATAGACATTCTATCTAAATACACCAGGGCTTTAGATCTCAAAGGCAAGACGGGGGGTGAAGTGTCCAAGTCCTTTAAAGCTATTTTCAGCAAAGGCCACATCCCTCAAAAATTACAAACTGATCATGGAAAAGAATTTTTAAACAAACCCGTCAGTGCGCTGTTTAAGCGGCATGGCATCCACCATTTTGTGACTAATAATGAGGTCAAAGCGGCAGTTGTGAAGTGATTTAACAGAACTTTAAAATCTAGGATGTGGAGATATTTTATGTCTTGCAACACCTGTCACTACATTGATGCGTTACCTGACTTTATAAAGAGTTACAGCTGGAGTTTTCACAGAACCATACGGGCCAGACCCATTGATGTTAACCCCTCGAATTCTCTGCAGGTGTGGAAAACGGTATACGGAGACAGTCTAAAAGTAAAACCGGTTGCCCACCCTTTTAGAAAAGGCGACCACGTGAGACTATCTAAAACCAAAGGAGGTTTTGAGAAAGGTTATGAACAAACATTTACTGATGAGATATTTGTAGTGGATGAAGCCTTAACAAAGGGCTGGAGACCTGTATACCATTTAAAAGATTACGAGGGCGAGACAGTGGCTGGATCTTTTTACCCTGAAGAATTACAAAAAGTAAATCCCAAACTTGACAGGATTTACAGAATTTAAAAAGTTCTAGAGGTGAAACGAAGAGGGAGAAAAAAGCAGCTCTTGGTGAAATGGTTGGGGTGGCCGGAGAAGTTTGACAGCTGGGTGAAAGCGTCTCAGCTCTGCGAGGTTTAGATGCAAAAGATTACTCTTGCAAAAATAAAGATAGCGTGAAAGAAAATGGGTGACGGTGGTTTTTACATCACTTTGCCCAGCAACGCCAGCTCTCGGGTATTTCCCCAAAACACCAGTTTGAACTTTACCGCACGACTAATTAAACCCTTGGATCTCCAGGGCACCTGGGAGGTGGGGTTGGTGGAAATACAATACCCTCACAGCTGGAACAACATCAACAAAGACACCCCTTTTGAAATCACCTGTGAAGATAAGAAATGGAATTTCATCCTATGACAAGGTTATTACTCTTCTATACCCGATTTGCTGGATCACATGAACAACGTCATGAGTCGCCGTCCCGAAACACCTGAGGTGACCCTGAACTATGATTCTCTGGGTAGAAAAGTTAGAGTTAAGTCCACCGATGTCACTTACATGATTTCAACTGGTGAGGAGTTAGCTAATATTTTGGACATGTACCCCAACAGCTGTGTCAAAAAAATCCCTTTCTCAGCAGACATCACAGGTGGTTTCAACTCCTTGTATCCATACACGGATATTGTGGAACACCAGTTTGTGGGGGACTTCTCTGTATCCCTGTTACGCTGCATCCCCATCCAAGGAAGGAACAATGAGTTTGTCCCCATCACCTATGATAAACCACATTATGTTCCTGTCAGTAAGCACCACATTGACACCATCGCCATTGAAATAAAGACCGACCAGAACAGACAGGTCTCATTTCACTTCAGCAAGGTGATCATCAAGCTGCACCTGCGTTCCTGGAGAGAGCACAGTTTCTGAAAGGTAAAGCAAAAATAGTGCCATGGTGATTCTAAAAAATTACGGTGACCCCGCCATCTAAGGCAACTATTACAAAGCCCAGGCTGGATATGCCCTTCCCGGTTACCACAGCTCCCCCGTGATATATGGAGCAGGTGTGGGTGGGATATTTCACAGCCTCTTTTGGAAAGCTGTACCGCTTCTGAGGAGGGGTCTAGAGATTATCAAACCTTACGTAAAAACCGCTGCTCAAAACATAGCTAGAGACGCGGTAGGCAATGTCTCCCGCGTGTTTTGGAGACGGTGGTAAAACTGCCCAAACAGGAGGGGTCAAGGTTGATGTACATTAAAAGGAGAAAGAGAAAGAGAAACGTGTGATGTCCATGACAGATGGGCCCGCCCAGACCTTTTAAAAGAAAAGCTGCAGTATGCAGGACTAGTCAGAAGCGAAAGACCAAGGGGAAGCGTAGGAGGCGCTGAACACCTGGCAAAAGAGATGTAGTTTAATCATCAATGACCTTGGGGGTCACCTGTCCTCACTGCTTCCTGAGTTGCCTCAGCTGCACCTGAGGGCTGTGACAGATGTCAGGACTCGGGAGAGAGATGGGAAGGAGGCACTCAGTCCTTTCAAACTCACTTCATATACATTCTGTGTTAAACAGTCCCTGGAGCACCTCAGGCACCTCTTGGCAGTACTGGATGAGGTACAGCTGGTGCAGCATCTTGGACCTCACATCCTTCACCTGCAGGGGGAAGAAGAACCTGTCAGAGATTCAAATGCCCCCAAGGAATTGAGCTGGAGGTGGGGTGGGGACTAATGGCCAGCAGCATCTCTACCCAGTGCCATCCATGTTAGAAGAACAAATTCACTCTCCTGACCCCTGGAATGGATTCTTCTTCTTCCTCTCTGGTGTCTTCCAGAGCAAATCCCCTTCCATTGTAGGGTGAGCTCCTGCTCACATCCCCCTCCATGCCCCAGGCTCTGCTTCACCTCCTAACCACACACAGACCAAGTTCTCCAAACCGTCCACTCCACCCTGGTAGGTCTGGGAATCAGCTCTAGCAGCAGGAAGGTGGAATGAGGGGACGCTAAGACCTTTCTCCAAGTCACCCCAGGGACTAATTCTGAAGGTGCAGGGATGGTGTCTCTGGAGACATGGACACAAAGGCAGGAGGAGAGGGCATTCAGGGGACTTTCCTGCCTTTCCCATGGGCTATGCCAACTTCTCCTAAGGGCACATCCACTAGGAGGAACGCCTTGTAAATAATTCATCTCACTGCCACCTGGGTTGTTGTTGCTCATGGGATGAGCTGTCTCCCTGCCACTCATGGAGGTCAATCCATCTCTCTTGCCAGTGGCACCTGCCGTGTTGCTCATTCCACACCACAGTCCTTCCTCTAGGCCACTGAATGGTGGTGTGATGGGAATCCCTTTCCAAAGCCTCTAGGTGAATTGTTCTGGGCGCCACCTTCATCTCCTGAGTCCAATCTAGCCGCTTACTTCATCCCCTATCAGTTGATCAGCTTCCCCTAACATGGCATAGACCAAGAGCAGCCCAACTTCAGAGACACACAGCAGAGGGTTGCTGATGGCCAATACTGCGCTGCAGAGGAAGACACCTCTCTGCCCCTCAGAAAAGAAATGTCCAAAAACCTAAAACCAGAGAAGAAGAGCCTTTAGCTGATTGCACAAAACCAAGCTCCCAATGCTGGAACCAGAACAGCAATGCCCTGGAGTGGGTCGGTGAGGGTAGGAGAGCTGCTGCAGCTAAAGACCCCATTCCCATGGAGCATATGTTTGGGACATCTGATCTGGAAAGAGAAAAGCCTCCATACATCTAAACAACTGCCTTGCTTTGCTGTTACAGTGTGATCGAATCACATGACTTATACTCCCCTGCATTTATTTCCTCCCATTCTGTAGGGTCTCCCATCTTCAAAGCGTCTGAATCAGATCTGCAGGAAAGGATGGGAGCAGATTATTATATTCCTCGGGAATCTCCTTATGTTACATAGCAATGGATCCATGTGAGACACAAGAATTGCAGCATCTAGCAAGGTTCCAACATGGCACCTTGAGAACCAGCTTCCCCCAGTGGGGCTGGGGCAGGAACTCTGAGCTGGAAATGGCAGCAGGCTTTTCTGCAGGGAACCCAGCCAGCCCCAATTGAGCCGGGGATCTGGGGCCCAGCTAGGGATCAGGGGCCTGGCCACCCGTGGCCGCGGATGCTGGTGGAGGCCCGGCTTCCTGTGGCTGCTTCTAGCCAGGCCCCACCGTGGCCTAGCCACCTGCAATGGTGCAGCCCCCCCCAGCCCTATCCCTGGACAGGGCGCGGGGCCTTCCAGCTGGGGGCGGGGCCTGCCCACTGGAGGCGTGGGCTGGGCCCATGCCCCAGGTCCCTCAACCCCCCCAGCGCTACCCGTGGTCAGAGTTGTACTCAGGGTGTATAGACTGTAACTCCTCCCACCATCCTCGGGGATCACTAGCAGTCACCTGTAACTGAATGACGTGAGCAGCACTCGAAGGAGAATAGTTGGTTACTTACCAGTAACCGTCCTTCTTCGAGATGGACTGCTCACATACATTCAGGTCTCTCCCACCATCCCCGCTAAAGGAGTTGGCAAAGGTACATGGGACTGGGAGGGTCAGGGTCACGGTCACCTATATAGCTGCAGTCACGGTGCGGAGGGGGCATTGGCCATGCACCCTGACCTGACAGGCTAGTGCTAAAGACTTTCCGAGCTAGTGTGCACTGTGTCACGTATACACCTGTAACTGAATGTATGTGAGCAGCCCATCTCGAAGAAGGACGGTTACTGATAAGTAATCAACCGTTCCTTGACCTGTAAACCAAAGATTTGTTGCAAATAGCGAATGCCCATTAGAAGGTATAAAGATCTGGCTTAGCTGAGCTATTAGAGAAAGAAACCTCCCCAGAAACTGTAAGCCAAGCAGGGCAGCAAAGCAGAAAGCAAAGCAGGGACCACAGGGTTGTCTCCGTGAGAGATACATCAAGCTGAATAAAATCCCCAGCCTTTCCAAAATATAAGATCAATCCTTCCCCAAAATGGGGGTGGGAGGGAAGGGAGTGGAAAGAAGCCAAGAACAGCAGAAGCAACAAGGTAGACCCAAACCACGTCCCTGGACCCAGCCAACCCCACACCTGGCCAGCCCTCTTCAGTGCCAATATACATACAGCAGTCCAGGAAGGATCCTCTGCAAATTCCCAGCTCCATCAGGCACTGCAGCTGCTGGGATGAACTACAAGGGAACGCGTTCTGGAGCTGCGGGCTCTGTGCCCTTCTATTTTTAGAGCGCTGCCCCATGCGTCCAGCAAAAAGCTGGACAAACTGCACTTTTTCCCAAATGCCGGGAGGACAGAGGACGGCAGAGCAAAAAGGAAGACATGTCCTCCTTTCACAGGATGTCTGGTAACCCTACCCAATCCCGACTCCCTAAGCTGCTTGTCCCCATTCCAGCCCTCCTAACCCCGCACCCTCTTCAGCCCCCCAAGGCTTTCCCAGCCCACCATCCCAACCCCTTCTCCCCCCTTCCCACACACCCTCCTTGCCACCTGCTTTCCCTGCCAGCTGCCTGACCAACCCAAGCCCCCCAACCCCCTTAACTGGCCAAAGAGCTGGGCAGGGGGGCAGGAGGTTACCGCGCTGGCTGGCAAGGAGGAGCCTGGGCAGGAGGCTGGTGCCTGGCCACGCAAACAGCCAGTGCCGGCTAGAAGAGGTGGAGCCTCCACAGGCTCAAGGGACCGGAGGGGAGGGAGGAGTAGCAGGGCAGGCCACAGCCCACAGCCCCTCCATTCCTCCAGCCTCGGGGAGATGTGCTGGAGTGCTGTGTCCTGGCGCGATCCTCAGGCCAGCCCAGCCCAGCCTGGCCCCAGATGATTCTTGGCCTTGCTGCAGGACCCAGGACCAGCTGCCTCCTGCTCCTGGCTGTTCCCCGGCTGCGGGGCAGGCCCAGCCCAGTACTGCCCAGCTCCAACCTCTCCCGCACTGTTACCCTGGACTGTCCCATGTGCTGGGGTGGGAAATTCCTGCATGGCAGGATATTTTTGAAGTGCGTGGCCGTGCTGTCGCACGCCTTAGAGGGAACAGTGCTGCTCAGATATATTCAGTAATAGGTGTCTCCATGCCGGAGCACCAGATTGATCAGAAGTTTTTGCCCTTGCCTGTCAGAAGAAGGTGGGCAGTGTAAAAAAAATTGTATGTAATCTCTTCTGTAGCACAATAAAAAAGATGCTATAGCATAGGCCTCATAGGGGCTGTAGTTAGCCATGGTCATGGGGTCGTTTCTTGGGCAAGACTATATATCTAAGTACCTTGAACAAGCTGCCTAGGTTGCCACTTAAAATCTGTTATCTCCCCTCTCTCACGCTTTGTGCTCAGCCATCCGAGCAGGGAATGTGGGCTACAAGGTCTCATCTATGCTGAGAACGAAAAGGGAGTATCACCTCCTATCTTTTGCTCACTATCCCTGGCTTCAAGGCCTCTCTAAATTGTAAGGTCAGTGTCTCTAGGCCGAAGTTAATGAGTTTGCAGGTACTGCGGCTGCCCAGGTTCATGCAAATAATGACAACAGTAAACAGAAGCGAGAATAATTGTATTCATCCTATAATCATTAATATGCATCTAATAATATTAATATAACCATATAAGGGTTTGTAAACGCTGTCAATCATGTATTATCATAGCATTATCATGCTGTAGGGAATAAAAATGTAGTGGTGCTGCTGATCGGGGTCGCTCTCACCCTCCCTCCTCTAGGGTGAGGGGGCCTGCTGCTCGATGGGCTAACCTCTCTGTGTTACCCTTTAATGCAGTACTGTACTCTTTGTTGCTCAGCTGAAACCTGAACCACACCTTGTTCTCTGCATATTGAAGTCTCAGCTGGGAACGGGCCTTCATCAACAGGGGAATCAGGGGTCTCTCTTTCCAGATTAAGAGCCCTGATTTGTTTGTTCCCAAACAGCAGCCACCACTACCTGAGCCACCCCCTAGATATATATGTGGCCGTCGCCCAGCCCCTCCCCAGTTTCATTTCTTCCACCTTAGTGCTGGTTGTTGAACTGTCCACTCCTTCTGCTTCACAAGCAGCCTGATTTTGATCACCTTATGAGCCTCTCACCCGACTGGGAGCACCTATTTGTGGACCTAGTTCCACCACAGAATGTCTCCCCTCTTGGGCCAGAACACCTCGCTCTTACGCCATCTGCCATGCTGGGGTTTAAACCCTCTGCCAAATGCGGCAAGGCCTTCCCACGGGACAATCCCAACAAGAAGTGCCTCCAGGGCCTGGGCAAAAGCCACGTGGTCACCACTTGCTCCATCTTCCTGTCCTTCAAACCAAGGACCATCAAGGACAGGGTGCAAAGGCACTGTGCCCTCCAGGCAGGCTCGGCATTCTTCCCCTAAGTCTTCAGGGTCTCCTGCAGCACCACGTGCCAGTTCAGCACCGGAACCTACCCAGCGCTGTGCTGATAGGGGATATAGGACTAGCTTAGTACCTATCTCAGTACCACAGTGCAGACACAGCCCCACCTCTTTGACACGAGGCTCCCCCGCAGGACCGGTTGGGGTTAGTACGAATTCCAATGACCTTGGAGACAGTGGAGGCAGCAAGGGTGCTCCTTCTGTTGCCTAAATCTCCATCTCCAGAGCCACCTAGAAGAGGGAAACTGGCCTTCATCTTGAAGGTCTAGGCACAGTGCAAACAGCACAGCTCCCCTTCTCCACCACCAGCCCCAGGCTCCCAAACACCAGACCCCACCACCCCCTTGAGTCCTTATACCGTGGAGCCATCCCCTCACCACTATATCACCCTGCCATCCCCCGTACTGCCCTGGAGGTCCCAAGATGCTTCCCCCTGTTCCGGCCCGGGGGAATGGGCTTGAAGGGGCTCCAAATGCCCCCTGCATTGACTTTTGGCACCATCACCCTTCAGATACTGCCTCCACGAATGGTCCCCACAGGAGACCCCTGTAACCATGCCAGTACCACCCCACTCAGCATCAGTGAGATCTTTAAACCCAGGGCTGTGCCCTTACACAGGCGATCTACCGGCACATTTTGATCTCCAGCACCAGGTCTCAGCCCACATGGGAATGGAGGTTCAATCCTCCGAAGCGTCCTCCGACACTTTATTCAGGCTGGTGTTCTCTTCGGTGGAACCAGTCATGTTTCCCCTCCACCCTAGCATTTGGCACTTGGCCTCTTCCCGCTGGCAAAACCCGGGTTCCATCTTCCCGGTCTCATATACAGCAGAACTCAAGTACAGAGTCCAGGGGTTAGAGTTTCCCTTATTCATCCACCAGACAGTCTCACCTCGTGCTGTGGTGCAGGCAGCTTTAGGGCTGGGACAGCCTCCCTGGGATCCTCTCCCAACATCAAGGGACGCAAGAGAGTTAGAGTTACTGGGTCAGCAAGTATACTCCTCCTTGGCCTTCCATTTGCAGGTCGCAAACAATCAGGCCCTGACCAGCAGATACATGTTGGACGTGTGGGAGTCAATAAACGGATTTAGACATCTACTCCCACTAGACGTGAGGGAAGAGTATGATGTCTTCCTGGAGGAGGGTAAAATAGCATCTGAGGACCTTCTCCTGCCAGCCTGAGACGCGGTGGACATGGCGGCCCTCACTATGACCTCAGCTGTAACCCTGTGCCATGCAGCTTGGCTACGGGAAGTCAGAGTGCCCCCAGCCTCAAAACAGATGGCCCTCGATCTGCCCTTCAGGGGCGATCCCCTTTTTTCCACCGGAGACCTCGGGCATCTTAGGTACCCCTCGTGACCCCCGGGGAGAGCTAAAATATCTCGGCCTTCTCCTGACGGGTCCTCTTCCATGTTCTTTGGCCCCATTAGGCTCAGTAGTAAACTGATCCCTCCCTCAACAGCTACTGGTGAGGACTTAATCCTCACCATCACAACTTCAGTTCAAATCCCACCTGGAGGACCCTCCTGGCAAGGTCCCTCCCTGCACAACTCCAGGGAGGGCTCCCAGCCAGTTAATCAGCAGTATTGATTATAATCACTAGTCTCATTGTCAATCATCTTCTCCAAACCCGGCATGGAGTGCCCGCTGACTTGGTTCCCTCTCTCTCCGAGCTGACAGACAGCCCTCTCCTTCCTCTCTCTCTCTCTCTCTCAGTGAGAGTGGGAGGTTCAGAGGTTAGGCAGCCTCTTCTCCTTCAGGTAAGACCAAGTTTAACCCATATTCTATTGACCCTACTACTTCCAGCACCTGAGAGGACTTGACCCTCTCACTATCCAAGCCTCCACGTCCACTGTAGTGGACAGAATGCAGGCCTGAGGTCTAAACCCGCATGGGAAAATCCTAGCAAATGGTTTTGACTCCCAAGGGGCTATAACACTCCTGGACAGCACGCTCCGCCAGGGGAGAAAAATGCCCCCCCCTTCTCCTCCCTCACTTTCTTGGGCAGTGCCTCCCTTACCCTCTCTGTGTCACATACGGCACTCATGGAGCACACTCCAAACATTGGAGAGTGTATCGCCCCGCCGATGCCTACTCAGAACGAATTGGGGCATTATCTCGTGGGGCCATTTCCATACTGGGGAGCCAAACTCACGCGTGCTTCCCCATGGGCAAGGCCCTCTCATTCTATCCCTCCAAGCAGATGGTTGGCAGACTCTTTGTCGGCTCTTGCTTCTCTTCCCACAGAAGGCGTTCGCTCCCCTACCCACAAAAGTTGGGGAGGGAGTCCCCCATCTTCTTTTGCATGCTGCCCTAACCAACCCTTCCCTATGTCACGAGCCAAACTAGCTGGTGCTTAAATATAGCTTATGTCCAACTGACCCTTATTAGGGTTATAAGGCATATACTTCCAGCTTAGGGGTACTCCAACCCCTCCTAAGCCCAAGAAGCAGGCAATTTGTTCTCCCACCTGCCAAGTACCAGACTCAAATGTCGGAACCTAACCATCAGACGCAAGTGTTTGGCCAATCACTCATGATTTCAATGTGGGATATGAACTCTCCAGTACTCACTACTACCAGCTGGTCTAGAGCTTATGTGAGCACTCTTGAGAGAAGTCGCAATAATGGGAGCCACCACTTCGTTCTTCTACTCAGCTTTTCCCCATACGGAGAAAAGGCCACGTTAACGAACACTGAATTTCCCCACCAGAGCTGTCGATCATTGCTACCAAGGATGTGCCTTAATGTCAGAACCCCTGTATATGGGGTCTTGCCCTTGACTGAGTGGACCTGTGCCACTTCCCTTTCTCTCCTTATCTCTAAGGGAGCCACTCCCTTCCACCCAAATCAGGCGATCCTCAGGTCATGGGGAACCAGAGGAGATGACGTAATAATAGTAATAATAATAATAATAATAATAAAATAATCCGGTTCTCCCTCTTTGCCATTCGGTCGAAGGCAAAGAAACTCATCCTTCTGCCCCCTCATTACATTCATAGTTACTGCTCAGTCCCACTGTGATGATTTAGAGACCTTTCCCACAGAGGGGGTACTGGTCTGGGCCCAATCATCACTTCCCAGAGTTTCATCCAGCCGTGCCTCTCATGTAGTTCACCCTCCATGCATGGCCACAGTGCCGTGGTCACCCTGGCCTAGCTCTGGGAGATTCTTGCTCAGGACTCTCGCGAGTACAACTCCTTCTTCCCCATCACGATCCAAAGAGCTTCTAGCCTTAGCAGTTGTGACTTAGCATATTGTACTTCTGTTCTAAGTGATTACTAGAGGTTTCTGCACTTGATAGAGCTCATATTAAATCCACCCTGGAATTCCTTTCAGCAACTGGGAATTCAGGAACTATTTGACCCTTGATAGATTCCACCGTTCCGCTAAGAGCTATCATCAACAGTAGCATGCTCACAGAGGACATTTCAGATAAACCGAAAGTGTCTTAAAACGAGATGGCCAAATGTACCCCATCGGGTGGCATACCCTCACTCCGCTTCTTTCAGAGGAGACTTCTTCCTCCATCCATAGAGCCCGATTGTCCCTTGGGGCCCCTTCTCAAAGGGAGCCTCAAACCTGATACACACCCATGTGCATCATCAGGCTTAACGCTGGCCACATTCCGGGATGGTCCTTCCTAGTGGTACGAGACCATGTAGGTCAAAGTGAGTTGGTTCCATAGGCTGCAGGGACTGGCATCCGGCGCTGTTGTGCTAATGAGTCTATCCTTTGGGTGTTGCCTTAGTGCATTCAGCTCCTCGCCCCTCTATTCCCGCAGCTGCTTCCTATTCAAAGAAGGGGGGAGGGGGAACGGAGATATCACTAATACCATTCCCTTGTCTCTTTGGAAGGTTACGGATGCCGACAACCCACCCAAAAAATGACTGTCACGGTGTCAACGGAGGTGGCAGACATGATGGCCACCCCGGTCCCCCACCGTAGCCCTCCAGCCTATGGAGCTCACAGGGAGGAATGTTAAGTATCGATCTCCCTGATGGGTCTCATCTCCGGGCTATCCAGCTCAAGCGGAAGAGTGTTAAGTATCGATCTCCCCTGGTGGGCCTCAATTTCCTGTGTGAGTTTCTACCTCCCAAGCCCTGTGTCATCGGGGTGGGGGGTGAGTTTCTATCCCTTGATGAGTTTCTCAGCACCCCCGTCACCATGAAGGAGGGATCATTGTCCGGGGTCCCAGTTACATCATTGGTCCTGACCTGCACCTCACTTCCAATTGGCTGTTTTATACTCCGGCCATGCAGTACACTATATAAGCCCCTACCTCGGTTGGCTCAAGTGTTCTCTCACCCTTGAACATTAAAGGGCATGTCACAAACCGGTTGGACTGATCCCTCGGCTGAGACAGGGAGCTCCCACCCGCGAGACTTTTGGGTGTAGTCGAATTGCTGGCCAAACGATTATGTACTGGGATACTGCAGCTGGTCTGCCTCCTCACCTTGGGTTCCACTATGGTGCTAGGACAGGTATTATAAACTGATACAGTTATTCTACCTCTCTCGTTTTGTTTCTTTCCTTTTTATTTTTTTCTTTTCTCTATAATAGCATTTACGCATTGTTTATAAGTGTAGTTGTTTCCTTTAGGCAGTGTTTATAAGTATAGCTTTTTCCCATTTATGCATTGTTTATGTGTGGTTTGTCATTGGTACCTTGCATAGGCCTTTTATTACATAGCTGTTTATTATCCCACTTGTATCTTGCATAATCTTTTTCACTGTGTAGCTGTTTAGCCCCCCCAGGCATTTTTGTTGCTATTTCGTTGTGTGCCTTTACGAGCCCACTATAAAATTTCTTCTATTGGAAATTAGTGTCCGTCTCCTTGGTGGGTGTCGCCAGTCCATCGCAGTTACATCGCGAACCCTGGGGTTCAACAATTGGTACGCTCATGCAAGCCTGGATATATTCTTCAGGTCCATAGTAAGTCCCAGCTGTGTCTATCTTACATAGTACCATAGGGTGGGTAAAGCATTTGGCTTCCCCATGCCGGTCCGGGTGCCTCACTTATAAGTGTGTTGTATGAGGTCGTCAGCTGTCGCCTTCGATCTCTTCCCTTTCTCCTTAAACTAGGATGAAGTAAACTTTCCTACATCCTCCCTACCCACTCCTGGTAGCCCATCCCTCCTGAGGGATACCGAGTGTGCCAGATTCGCATATCCATCTGGCCCATGGCCTGCATCTGCTTTACAATGCCGGACTGAGAGAAAGACAGTCTACCTCCCTTCCTCCACTTATTGCAGTGTTGGTAACCACCACTGCCAGCCTGGGAAACTTAGGGCCTTGCAAACTCCCTCATAGGGATTACACCAACTTGTGTGGTCGCCAGAACAACAAATCCTCTGGCCTCCACTCACCTCTGCCAATACCCTCTCAGGCAGAGCAGTTAGAGGTGCATTCCTCGACCATAGCCACAATAAGTTGACATCACACTTATGCGTAGGGTGACCTCAGGCCATCATGCCCACACACATCAATTGGTGCTAGGACAAACTGGGCCTACTTCTCCCCACTGGGTGAGGTCCTTCAATCCCAGGCTACCCTTGCCTGGATGAAGGTCCTTAGGCCAATTCCTTAGACCTCTCGAGAACCTTGTTCATTGGACAGTTACCCCTGTTGGAGATATGCTGTGCTGAAGGTGGAAGAGCCAACTCCACTCGCCATCCATAACGCAGCCCCATCCTCCGCCCTCTCTGTGCAGGGGTGGTCGAGATGGTCTCACACACCTGCCTCCCAGTGAGGCTGCAGTGCCACTGACCATGCTGTCGGTCAGGTTGTGCTGAGCATGCACACACCAAACTGAGCATGCTCACTAATATTCACTTAAACCCCTTCCCTTGCCGTTTCTGTTGGCAGATTCTCCTGCCTACTCTTTAGAGGGGCTGAAAAATTCAAGGGCGCAGAGACAGGGGATGGGCAGGGGCTGAGCAGGGGGAGAATTTTACTGGCCTGACAGGTTAAGTAGCTGTGGCAGGGCTAGGAGAGGAGCTGAGGGGTGAAATTAGGCTTGGGGGGGTGAACTGGGCTTAGCCCAGGGGAGACTCTCCAGCTGGTGGGAGGGGGCAAAATCCTGGCACAGGAGGGGAAGAGGGGTGACAGTTTCCTTCATGGGATAAGCCACCTGCCCCTTTTCAAAATCATTAGGGTGCTAAAGAGAAGTGCTGTTTTGTTTTCTCTCTCAGGTGACTGCAGCTCTCAGCAGCACGGGGAGGGAGTTGGTGGGATATCTTCCCAGGGCTGGGTTCTTAAAGGCTCTGGCACCCTAATGCCTAACAATCCAAGCCCTCAGCCCCTCTCCAGCAGATATAACCTGCTCAGGTGACACAAGATGGAGAGGATGCAGTGAAACATCCTATGTTGATCCCTGGCTTTCCTTAGTTTGAACTAAAGCAGACGTGGCCAAACTGCAGCTGTTCAAAGGTAGAAGTGCGGCTCCCAAAGAATTGAAAAAGCAAAGGCCCATCATTGTTCCTGGCCGCACCCAGAAACATTCTCCCAGGCGCCAACGGGGGGCACATTTTAAGTGACCAGTCCCCTGAGCATTCTTCAGATGTATGCTCAGGGTGGAGCAGCACACCTCCGCAGGTCTGTTGGCTGCCCAGGTAACGTGGAGGAGGTTGGGGGAGCAGTTCTTCTTCCCCGCTGTGGCCAGAGCCGGTAGGCATCTGGGTTGTTCCCCTGCTGCGGCCAGAGCCAGGCGGGGGTCTGGGTTGTTCCCCTGATGGACCAGAGCCGGGTGGGGGTTTGGTCAGTTCCCAAAGTAATACTTACAGATCAGAACATGTGAGTGCTGTTATGTACCACATTGACAAGTTACTCCCCAGATTTTAAACAACTCACCCCTAGCCTGCAGTCTTCTACATCAAGTGACAACTAAATTTTTATAGGCCTGGTTTTCATTGTAACTTTATGTAATTGTTATAATGACATTAGTTGATTGTAGAATCAGTGTTCACTCTCTTTTTACAATAAAATTAAACTGTGCTATCAATTCTAAATGTAGTAATTTTGGAGTAGGTAAAAGTATTGATATGCCTCAGTGTGGCTCTCAAAGATTATCATCATCAACTTGGCTGGCTCTTGAGTTCTGTAAGTTTGGCCACCCCTGAACTAAAGCAATTTCTTAGAAGAGCCGTAACTAGAGCAGGGCCAATGGGGCAAAGCCCTGGGCAACTTGGAGCAGCTCAATGGAACCACTCCATTTAAAGGGATGGCTTTTGTGGTGATGGCTGTAAGCGCTGCTAATGGCAAGAGAGTGGTTTCAATCGGAATATGCCCTGGTGGCAAAACACAGTGTTAGTGCTCTGTTCTTTAGTTCTACCTAAGGAAAGCTTAGTTCAAAGTTGTAAAACCTCACTTTAGTTTGACGTAACAGTTATTTGAAACTTATTACTTTGAACTCACCAAATGAAGCCATGTTAATTCAAACTAACCATTAGTTCAAAATTGACATTATTTGTCCTTCCTCCTCCCAGGATGCTTTCCTCTTTCTATGTATTGGGGGCAAGGGGATGGCCCTTCTTGGTGGCCATTTTTCCACACTTCCCATGGTGTCCCCTTCCTAAATTGAACTAGCAAGTCCTGTCCATGGACATTGTAGTTTGATCAGGATTTCTAGTGGGGCCATGTTAGTTCAAACTAAGTTAATTCAAACTAACTTGTAGACATACCCTGAGACTGGAAGTCACATAATCCAACAGAAGAAACTTCTGCTATTATGAAGCAGAAAAATTTTAAGTAAAAAATTAATCATCAAAATAAGATCCATGGCCCAATGATGTCAAAAGCCAATGATGAAGTGGTGCGAGTAATAACACTAATAAAAATAAGATGGAAGGTTGCATTGTACTTAGGTTGTTGAAGAAAAAAAATCATTTCACAAAGGGTAGGAAAGGCAAAAAACAAAATGGACAAATCATTTGTCTCAAGGAGTCCTCAATAAATCTCAGCAACTTCTTGTCAAACTAAACTAGCATTAAAGTCTGTGACCAAACAATCTTCAGGACAAGATAAAATCCCACAGTAAAGAAGGGGTACAACACACTTTCACATCTCCAGAGTGAGTCCCCAGAAAATGGGAAGACTCAAAATCAGGAAAATAAATGTACCCCTTTTTGTTTGGCATGGGAAAGCCTGTTTTATTTCTTACCTCATTAGTTGCTTGTTTTAGCTATAAAACTCTTAGGATCAAAATAATAAAAGAAAGAACAATAAAATATTCCCATCTACAAATGACCTGGGCTAGCAGAGAAAAAACCTGGAAGCAATTTTACCAATAGGTGGATATAGGTCGAAGATCAGAAAGGTCCAAGTGTTTGGATTCTTTTCTACTCACCCTCACACACTCCACCCCTCATCCACACATACCCACCCAACCCAGTCTAAGACATTTTCTTTTCCAGTCCATAGGTGTCTGAATTAGGATCATAGTTATCCACATTTAGGAATTGCTACGGACATTCTAGCAAGTGACACTGTGGGTATGTCTATACTGAAAAAGTTTTTTGAAATAAGGAGGCTTATTGTGAGAAAACTTTTTACCTGTCCATGCAGGCATTCTGTTATTTCAAAATAAGCACTTCATTATTTTCAAAAAATTAAGTACTATTTCAAAAGAAGTAAACCTGTTTTTATTTCAAAAAAGCAATTATTTCAAAAGTTATTTTGAAAAAAAAGCCATTCCAAGCCATGAAATTCATTTTTTTCAAAATAACGGCTCTATACGTTTCCCTGCCTTCTGCTATTTTGAAATGGAGTCTAGTGAAGACTCTCTATTTCAAAATAATTCCTGCATTATTTCAAAACAGAATTTTCAACTAGACTCCTATTTCAAACTAATTATTTTTAAATACATTCTAAATAACTATTTTAAAATATCTTTGGCAATGTAGACATAGGTTTTGGGAGATGATGGGGTAAAATGGACTAGTTACAACACTCCATGGCTTGTACAGAAGGTGCTGTATCAACGGCAAAGTTGGACAGTGACAGGCGGTGGGAATCTCTTGCACGCACTCTACTGGTCTCAAATAACTCTAGGACATGCTGCACTCTCTGCCCCTAAGCCTGTAATGTGATCTCTGCATCTTTCCTATTCACTCTGGCAATATAATTGTGTGGTTTAATACAGAGTATGTCATTTGTGGTATTTATTGAATGCACACGGCACACTCTACCTTATTTTTATGGTAGTATGTTTCCTGCAATATCCTACATATGTACAGATATGAAGTATGTCCCCAAACATCCTTCTCATGGCTTTACTGGGAGTAGGCAGCCATCTGACTGTAAGAGGAAGAGGAAAAAAAGACATACTTTAAACGGATTAGGGGCTTTTTGCTTTGGACTTCACCTTTTAAGCAATGGTAAGAATTGGGCCCTGCACAAGGCAGAGACTCGCTAAACCATCACAGCTGAACTTGAGTGGTAAGATGAACATGACTGAAACAGTAACCCCAACTGACCATTTCCAAAGGGGCAGCTGTATCAGTCTTGTTCAGCAAAACACACAAGAAGTCTAGTGGCACATTTCTGGGACTGTGGTATCTCCCTGACGGATCAGATAGCTCATTTACATTAGTTTGATCTATACTCACAGTCATGCCTTGATCGATTAACCTATGATTGTTTCTTCTATAACAGCATGTATTTTGGAAAGAATAAAAGTGTGAACCTCTGACTTGGAGCAAAAGCTAATTGCATATCAGGTTCTTTGTTAAACTGACAGCCCAGAGTACATGAACTTGCAGAGATGAGGGTGATGATCCCTGCAAGATGTAAATTCCCAGAATTGCCTTTGGGGGCCGAAGGTTCATAGAATCATAGGGTTAGAAGAGACCTCATGAGGCCATCTAGTCCAACCCCCTGCAGAAAAGCAGGACCACTCTCACTAAATTATTCCAGCCAGGATTTAGTCTAACTGAACCATAAATATCTCCAAAAATGGAGATTCCACCACTTCCCTAGGTAACCCATTCGAATGCTTCACCACCCTCCTAGTAACAAAATTTTTCCTAATATCCAGCGTCAACCTCCCCAACAAGGCCTGATCTCTGGCTAAATCTTTTCCCACAGTCCAAGTAGTGATGGGGCCTCTCTCCCTGTATGGATTGCCTGATGTGCAAGAAGGCCTTTTCACTGCACAAAACTTTTCCTGCACTCCAGTCACTGATGGGGTCTCTCTCCTGTATGGATTTTCTTATGTTTACTAAAGTCTCGTCTTCGTTTGAAACTTTTCCCACAGTCCAAGCACTGATGGGGTGTCTCTTTTGTGTGAATTTTCTTATGCCTAACAAGGTGTTCTCTTCGTCTGAAACTTTTCCCACAGTCCAAGCACTGAGGGGGTGTCTCTTTTGTGTGGATTTTCTTATGCCTAACAAGGTGTTCTCTTTGTTTGAAACTTTTCCCACAGTCCAAGCACTGATGGGGTGTCTCTTTTGTGTGGATTTTCTTATGCCTAACAAGGTGTTGTCTTTGTTTGAAACTTTTCCCACAGTCCAAGCACTGATGGGGTCTCTCTCCTGTGTGGATTTTCTTATGGACAACAAGGTCATGTCTTTCTTTGAAACTTTTCCCGCAGTCTAAGCACAGATGGGGTCTCTCTTCTGTGTGGATTTTCTTATGTTTACTTAACTCTTGTCTTCGTTTGAAACTTTTCCCGCAGTCCAAGCACTGATGGGGTCTCGCTTCTGTGTGGATTTTCTTATGGCTAATAAGGTTTGATCTTTCCACAAAACTTTTCCCGCAGTCCAGGCACTCATGTGGCCTCTCTCCTGTGTGGATTTTCTTATGTTTACTTAACTCTTGTCTTCGTTTAAAACTTTTCCCGCAGTCCAAGCACTGATGGGGTCTCGCTTCTGTGTGGATTTTCTTATGGCTAACAAGGTATTGTCTTAGTTTGAAACTTTTCCCGCAGTCCAAACACTGATGGGGTCTCTCCTCTGTGTGGCTTTTTTTATGTTTACGTAAGTATTGTCTTTGTTTGAAACTTTTCCCACAGTCCAAGCATTTATGGGGTCTCTCTGTTGTGTGGGCTGTCTCATGTGCCACAAGACCTGCGCTCTGCTTGAAACTTTTCTCACACTCCAAGCACTGAATGGGTTTCCCTCTCATCTGCACTGTCTGATATGTATATACATGCGATCCCACGACAAATTGTTTCAGACATTTGAGGCATTCAAATCTCAAGAAATCATATATCTGCTGGGCTGTGGTTTTCTCAAAATAATAGAATCCTCTTCCAGATTTAACAGATTCATCCCCTTTCTTTTTTTGGTCGTTTTTGAAAAGCTTCTCTGACCTCAGCTGATATCCCCCATCTACTCCTTGTTTTAAGCACTGGGAACTATTCCCATAATATTGTCTCCAAAAGTTCTCCAGTGACTCCACTTCCTCACGACCTTCGTGATATTGATTTTCTTCCTCGCTGTTACTCACTGTCTCCTCACCTGATGGGCGAGAGAGACAAGTCAGACACTTAGTCCTCAAGTACAGGAGAATGATAAACAGCAAAATGGAAAACACAACACATTCAAGTTTTGAAGACTGGGCAATCGTATTCCGCCTTTGAATCCCACCCAAACAACTGCAGGGCAGTAAAGCCTAGAACAAAACTTCTTTAGCTAACACAATGGGTGGAAAACAACAAGTGGCATCTATGCCCAGAAACCAGGACCTGGGTAAAACAAGGAGGAACAGAAGAAAGTTGCTCGCACTACATTTTTGAGATTCTCACCAATTTCTTTCCTTCTCCAAGTTGCTTTTATGTCAGTCCTCACCTGTGTTCCTGCCTGTCGAGATCTCCGTTTCCTCATAGTTCTTGGGGTTAGACACCCATGGCTCCTCCCCTCTTTCAAGCCAGGCAATCAGGTCAGGTTTGGGATTGGAAAATCCTGCTTGGGGGAAAAAATCGGAGAAGATCAGAGTGCATGAAGTATCCACAGTGTTTTCACCCCAAAGATCATTTCATGAACCTGTCCCTGTGCTTGTGCTGAGGAAACGTGGAATCCAAGGAGATAAGACCCTGGCCCCTGAGCCCCTGTGGCAGCAGCAGACATCTGGGGAGCTGGCAGGAACTGTCATGTCGTCATTAGGAGTTCATAGGGTCCATGAGTTCTGGCGGCCTCGCTGACGCACACACAGCTCTGGCGTTAAACCCAGCCTGTTTCTATAGCTGCAGAGCCCAGATCTCACCCCACGGTTGAAGCTAGTCCCAGGAAGGGAGGAGAATGGGGATCCTGCAAGCGATCAACAAACAAGACAGAGAGAAGAATACACAGTCTCTGCCCTTTTTAACGCTGGAGGCATGGGAATGAGTTGGCATGTCTACTAGGTTTTGACACCCTCTCCCATGGGAGGGAAGTACAGAGATTCAAGTCTCTCTCACCCTCCAGCCAGTCTAACTGTCAAAGAAAGAATCTGACAAGATTCAGCAATATAGATCCCGCAGCTTCTGAACTGAGGGTGCAGGAATCTCTTACCCAATGAGGCCACAGTCGCATAGTTCTCCTGCATGACATCCCTATAGAGGGCTCGCTGCCCAAGGTCCAGCAGAGCCCCCTGCTGCTGGGTGAAATACACAGCTACGTCTTCAAAGGTCACTGGTATCTGAAACAACAAACATCTCTGATCAGCAGCTGCTGCCCCAGCCACAGTCACAGTGGTTCAGGTGGAAAAAAGGAAAGAAAAAAGGAGGTCTAGGAAGGCCAGACTGAGAATCCCATGTGCCCCCTCCTCAGAGCAGCCAGGAGGCTGCTGGGGATGGGGAGAAAGTGAGAGTCCCTTCCTTCCCTGAAGGCAGAAGAAGGCTGGGCCTTCGGCTTTATGTCACGAGAGGGGAGCTGCCACTAACAAGGGTAAAGGATGTGAGTCCTAACAGCTGCCCTTCCTGTTACACAGCAGCCCCCGGCTAGTGGGTTCAGACTCTAGACAGAGCAGGGACTGGCTCCTCTTCCAGAAATGAAGGAATTTTCAAATCCTGCCAAAGCCTGCTCAGAAAAATCAGCAGGCTGATCACACCCTGTGCCCTGCTTGCCACTTTCTGCCCCTCAGAAGCTCCATGAGCATTGCCTACCTGAACTGGCTCCACCACAGCCATTTTCGTGCCTTGTCCCTGGGAGAAGATGGGATGATCTGGAGCAAAACCTGGATAGGAGTCTTCAGTCTGTGAGGGAGAATAGGCAGAACGGGGAGGTTTCTGAAGGGTTGAGTCCATTCCTTATGCCGAGCCCCTCAATCGCTGCACCCTCTCATGCCACGAGCAAAATTCAGTTACTTTATTACTACTTGGGGCAGAGCCCCCCCAGCAGAAATAAACCCACCAGGACACTTTAAACCTTCCCAGCAACAGCATCACACAGCCACAATGTAGGAAAAGAGAAGAACCAAGGGACCCACTTTGCAGGATTCTCCCAACCTTATCCCCAAAGGCAGCCCCCAGCCCCACCTGCCCCCTTTCCTTCTCCTCCCCCCACTCA